>JAQFXP010000228.1:0-37082 GCA_034693685.1 Belba bartosi | reverse complement strand
TTCTGTGTTTTTTAATACATATGTCGACTGAATATATAGTGAAAAATAATAGTGAATATAAGCGAATATATTCTCTCGAAAACATAGATCGAAACATTATTTGGGAAATCAAATCAGACCTAAAAACTTGAGACTAAAACAAGAATAGAAAGTCTAAGAGTAAAAGTAAAACTCAGTATTTATTTGATTGGAAAATTGCTGTTCAATTCTCTGTTGGTCTAAATAGCAATTCTGGCTCTTTTTTAGCATTCTACTTTTAATGCTAACGTTGTATTGTATATTCAGTAATTTTTAAAAATAATTATTAAGTTAGATTTTAAAACTATTCTTATGAGAAATTTGTTGATTAAAATAAATAAGATTAAATTGTTGTATTTTAAAATAGCAAGGTAAAAATTAATATTTTAAAAATATATATATACAATGTAAAAAGTTTGATTGTCTTTAATTTATAATTGTTTAAATTTGTAGTAAAAACTATATTTTAAATGATTTTTAAATTTTAAACATAAAAATAATTGTTTCAAACTTTTTACTGCTAAAAATATTTGCTTGTTTATATTTAAAATTACTCAATTTAACAACGTTACTTTTGTAAAAACAGTTTGACTTGAATTGGGTTTGGGTTTAGTCTGAATTAACTGTAAGAAGTGCTCAGTAAGTGGGGACAGACTATTAGAAATAGCAAATGCAATGTTTAACAAGACTTTTGGCCTATTTTTCTGGTTTTCTCTATTTTTGATATATTAATAATGAATTGAATCAATAGAAGAAAAAATCTATCTTTTATTCTATCAATTCTATGCCCGGGCTATCAATCAATCCTTTTTTAAGTGAAAGAAATAGCGAACTGTTTGGTTAAAAATCCATTTTTTCGCGTATTTTATTGAAATGTCGACAAAAAAAATTTTTCTTAAAATTTTATTTCGTTTATTGAAATTTATTTTCCGTTTGTTTTAATGTCAGGAAAAGCATGTGATTTGACATTTGATTAGAAAAATTTTCTGTGTTTTCCATATCAAGTGATTAATCGAATCGAGAATTTTTAAGATTAGTTTTATCGGAGATATTATCGAAAAAAATACTTTTATTAATACTAAACATATCTACAAAACTGAACATCTGTTTCATGGCTAAGCAGTTAATCGAAAATATTGTTTCGGAATATAAGTCAAAAACAAATCAAAGTCTAAAAACCGGAAATAAATGTTTACAAAGTTTGGAAAAATCAAACGAAACGGTCATTCAATTCGAAGCAATAGTCGCATAAACTTTAAATGATATTAAAATTAATATTAAATTACATCAAAAAGCCATACAATCGGTTCAAAGTTAGAAAAATGCCACAAATTTACAGCAAATCATCATTCGATAGATTTGGTGACGATTTATGTGAATTAATGTTAAGTTATCTAAAATTTGATGAAAAGTTTCGCTACGAATGTGTGTCCAAACAGTTCCAGAGATGTGTTTTCGAAAAACAATACAAACTCTATATTAATAAAGGCTGTCCTATGGGAGACATAGAAGACATAGAACCGGTGCCATCGATGTATATGGCGACTAAAGATGCAATTCTGGCCACCTTTGAGCCAATACTGAAAAAGTGTCGAAACATTAATCGATTTATTATGGATTCGAACGAAATGTGTCCAATCACTGGCTGTTCTCATAGTCGGACATTAATGAATCTGGGTTATTTTGCCGATAATGCGGAAAATATACTTAAATTGATTATCAAATACTGCAATCATTTGCGTTATATAAGTCTCAGCTTTCGGCGAATAAGTTTCGAAACATTGAAAGCGTTTTTCGACAAATTTGGCCCAACTTTGCAAACAATCGCATTAACAGAATCGAAGAATTTTGATAAAAATTATCTGAAAATGTGTCCGAATTTACGCCAATTTACGATTTGCGGTATCACTGAATTGGCGCAACTGTTCGATGAGTGGAATGTAGTTATGGTTAAGAAGTTGTTTGAATTGAATCTGAATTATAGGAATAAATACGCGAATAGAATCGGGATAATCATCGAGAGTAACAAAAATAGTTTGAGAAAAGTTCAAATCCATTCACATAATCTGGTTCCGATTGCAGTCAACAATTTATTGGATCATTTGCCAAAACTGTCGCAATTGCGTCAATTGTTAATCTATTCTTATAAGACATCTATTCGTCAATCGATTGCTAACCAATTGAAACAAATTGGCCTCAAATGCAAACAATTGGCGATTTTTCGCTTCGATATCGTCGGCCCGATGTCCGCAAAGTTGTTCAATAATCGAGAAGTGTTTGAATCAATGAAATACTTCAGTCGATTGACATTTTTGGAATTAGATCTGTTGAACGGAATCGAGAGTTTTAGCCAAATTTCTTGCGATTCACTTAAAGAGAGTACGAATTTAAAGCATTTGAGACTTAAAGCAAACCAATTGAATGACAACTTTTTCACTGATATCGACAAACATTTACCAAAACTAGAAATTCTGGAGATTTTTGAATCAGATATAACCGATTCGGCGCTTATGTCGATCTCAAAACTATCAGACATTGAATGCATTGTCTTCTCTCGACTCGAGCCGACAGTCGGGCCAAGAATTACTGAATCGACTATTTGTGAGCTAATCCAAAAGAGTCGAAAATTGAAATTACTTCACATCACAAACCATCGGACACTGTTAGACCGAAATAGTGCCGAAATCAGCACTTATGGCAATACTGTTGTCGTCTATTGTCGAAAGCAATTACTTTCAAACAAGCCATTCGTCTTTGAAATATAAGCATTTAATTTGTTTAATCCTTTTTTGTCTTAATTTTTCTAATTACTTCTTTATTGTTAAAATTTTGCAAAACTTGCATTTTTTTCTTCTTAATACTTATTTTTCAAATATTTAAAATGAATTTTTAAATCAAAAATATGTATTTAAATAAATTAAAAATTTGATTAAATTAAAAATTTCAAACATTTCACAAACTGATTGTTAAAATGAAAACAAGTTTGTTAAAAATGCATAATTTGTTTTGCCTAAAAACAATTAAAATTAACATCAGGTTGAAAAACTGCTCTACCAAGCCGAAATTAATTGCCAATAACTCTAATATTCAAATTAGTTTCGAAACTCAAGTTTTGCGCAAATATTATACACTATTTGAGAAAAAGTGGACACTTTCTGAATCGAGAAGTAGTGGTTAGTCTTTGGGGAAAACCTGTTTTCGAAGACCTATTCTCAGAAAAATTAAGTCCAAAACTGGTTGTGGAAGAAGAGGAGACAAAAGGATTGTCATATGAGTTGAATGTCTTGCTCTCAACAACAATACTAACAATACTTTTCAGTTTACTCTGACTTTAGGCTTCTGTTTGAATGTAAAATGTGTTTCGATTTACTATTTAAATAAATCTTTAAATTATTTTAAATATAAAAAGTATTTTAAAAATATATATTTAGCCAAAAAATGGCAAATTTTGTCAATAAGTCATCATTTGATAGATTTGGCGACAAATTATGTCAACTTATTGTACGTTATCTCACATTTGATGATAAGTTTCGCTATGAATGTGTGTCCAAACAGTTTCAGAGATGTGTTTATCGAAAACAATACGATTTATGCATTGATTATAAACTGTTCTACAAATTAAAACTCAAGGATGGGTTTGGCATCAATTTCCTAAACTTGGATCAGTTCGAGACAATCATAAAAAAGTTGAAATTTTTGCAACTTTTCGACAGCAATAATGTCGAGAGTTTTATCTTAAACTACGAAAAACTGATTGAATTAGTTGTGAAATATTGCGACAATTTATCGGAAGTAAAGTTTGACTTTCGGCGACTGAGTGTCGAAAATCTAAACTTATTTTTCGCAAAATTTGCGCTACAATTGCGAAAATATGAATTCCGGGCCAACAATGAACTCAACAAAAATATAGTGAAGTTTTGCGCAAATATTTCGGATCTGAATATCAAATATCTGTTCGATATGTCACTGATTTTCGATGCGAACGACGTTTTAGTGAAGAGTTTGCATAAAATTCACTTCACATACAATCGCGAAGACGTGAATCGATTTCAAGCATTTGTTAAACAAAACAAAAATAGTTTGAAATTTTGTGAATTGGATGCGAACCGGGATTTGGATCAGCTGTCGGTGACAGCACTGATGACTGGATTAACAAATCTAATCGAATTAAAGCGACTGAAACTAATCGCTTACAACAGTTTAGACTATTCTTATGTGCATTTGTTGCGACAATTGGGACAAAAGTTGGAGAAATTGGAAATTTTTGAATTAAAATTATATCCGAAGACACTTCGTCTGACACTACAACTGTTCGAATGCATGCAATGCTTTAAACGACTGAAACGTTTGAAACTAAGTCTAAAAGATTTTCCGGAATTTGATTCCGAGATTAATATCTCGTATATTATGTGCGAATCGCTTAGGGATTGCCAAATGTTAACGCATTTAGTACTGGATTTGCGCGCAATTACGGATAGATTTTTCCAAAACATTGGCAAACATTTGCCGAAACTTCGGTTTTTAAAAGTTTTTAATCCAAACATTACTGAACAGGCGTTCAGTTCTCTGTCGAAACTGTCTCGACTGCAAACACTCTATTTCTATACAACACAAGCGATACCTCAGCAGACAATCAGTGATTTATGTGTTTATCAATTGATCCGAAACTGTCGTCAAATTCAATCGATTTTTGTTAAAAACGATAAAATATTTATAAATCTAAATGAGACTCAAATAGTCGACATTAGAAATCAATTTACAATATATTAAAATATATTAAACAAAAACAAAAAAAAAGTTTTAAAGCTTTATCCAAAAAAAAAATCACCAAAAATCGTAACATATTTTATGAAAAGAAAAAGTCAATCAAAACAAATAAAAAATAAATTTGATTTCAATATCACGTGACTAACACATTGTTTCAAAACAACATTCAAACAGATATTTCATTAGTTATTAGAAATAAAACCGATTTTTTGAAAATCAAATCAAAAGACAAATAAAATAATGTTTCGATTATTTGAGACCAGAAGTGGACAGAACTTGAATGTCGTTAACGATAATCCGGATCCGCCTGAAGAGGACAGTGATTACGATGAAGAGGGCGACGAGAATGAGGTCGGGTTTTGGGCCGTCGAGAGGATAATCGACAAACGGATCCGAATCGTAACCAAATACAGGCGCAGACACAGACGGGTTGAGTATTTGCTTAAATGGGAGAACTTGCCCGAAGAGTGCAACAGTTGGGAACCGATTGAGAACCTCGACTGTCCGGACCTGTTGGCCGAGTTCGAGCTACGGCGCAAACACTCGAAGTCGAAGAGCACTTCCAAAGCTACGCCCAAACGGAGCTGTTTTGACAACAGAAGAGCCGATGAAATGGACGCTATTTGGCACAAAAATGACGGCACAGATAGTCAGCACTTGGACGACTCGCCGACGCCATCGCCCGACCGATTGAAACCGGATTTTCTTCCGATTTTATTTGTATTGATCTTCGCTTTGATTGCAGTTTTAATTGCATTTAATTATTTCATTAATTAATTTCGACTTTTCCTCTAAACTCCTTATAATCGAAACAAACTTTTTTGTCTAATTTTTGGCTTTAATTTGATTTAATTACTATTTTTTATATATCTTTTTAACGAAAACATTACTTTTAGTATCGATTTAATTGTTTTGAATAAATAATTTGAAAGTTTTTTCTTATTCACTAAAATGTTTGTATTTTTTTAAAACTATTTTGACTTTTGTTACTAATTGACACTTAATTTGCATTTAATTTACATTTAATATAAAAAAATCATTAATTATTCAATAAATACTAATAATTAATTCAATAATTTATTTATTTAATAAATAAATTAGTTTTAAATTAAGTTTAGATTAAATATTTGAATGAATTTATTAACAAAAATGCAATTAATTCCTAATTAGAGTTAAATTAAAAAATAAAAACTAGTTTCGAAACAAAATTTAATTTCAAAAAGTCATCTTTATGATTTTTAAGAGCTATAAAGTGATTGCATTAAATAAATGAGCAATTTGAGCATGATGACTTTTTGAATTTTAACAATTGATTTTAACTGAATTAATAACACATTTTGCGAAAATATTTTCTAAAATTGGCTGAAATTTTCAATCTCTAGACTTATTCTACGCAAACAGTACTCAAAAGGCATTCAAATGTTTGGCAAAACTATCAAAACTCTAGATTCTGACCATTAACTCAATAATGTCATTAAATGACTGTCTTGTCAATCAATCGATTGGCTATAATGCTGTCAATAGTTGTCCAAAAATTAGCTCATTTTGTGCAAAAAGTTTTCAATCTTTAATCGATTGAAACAATAATAAAATAAAAGTTTTCAAAACTATTGAAATAACTGTTCAAATAGTCTAAATTAACAAGCTCAATTTTATTAATATTTTCAAGGTTTGTTATTTTATTTAAATTTGATGTTCTTGTTGAAATTTGTTATTTTTTAACTTTATTCGTTTAATTAATTATTTTGTTCCTTAAAATACTGTTTGTTTTTCCAGAACTAAAGTTAAGAAATATTTTTTTTATTTGATTTTCTGCTAATTTTGCTTTTTTTTGTATAAATTTTACTGTTTTTTACATTTAATTAATTAACAGACTTTGGATTTGCATTAATTAACAATTTTTGTTAATTTTTCAATCATTCGTTTCGCTTAAAATGTAATTAATTCCAAAAAATTTGAATTTTATGCTAAAAATTCATTACATATTCAATAATGTATTAAAAGTTGTTTCTAAAAACGTTTTCATTCGAGAGTTCATTCAATTTGAAAATTATATAAATTATTAGAAAAAAATTAGTCGATTAATAAAAGGCAACAAAATATATGTTATTTTCTAAAAAAGTCTTCAAAAATCTAAAATTATATTTAATTCCAAGAGTTATCGTCAGTTCAAAACCTAAGAGCACTTAAAGAGTCATTTAATTTATAATAGATTTTTGCGGCAAAACTGCTAAAACAACTGTAAATCAAATATAAAAAATAGATTTTTAACCTAAAAATAAACTGAAATTTTGTGAAAAAACTAAAACCAAAATAAAAAACTTTTTTTCCTATCATTTAATTCACTCATAGAGTATATATTTAACAGTAGAATAAAAAAAACTGATTTAAACAAAAAAATAAAATTGAATTCAATTTATGGCTAAATCCCGAATAGCGAGAGAAGAGAAGAGAAGAAAAAAAATTCAAAAATTGAAAAAAACAATGAATGAAAAGTCAAAAAATCAATTTTTGGTAAAAAACATTTTCAACTAGTATTCAGTCGCGCATATCATTCGCTGCAAAAGTCAAAAAACATAAAAAACTTTATTTTAATTTCTAAAAGAGAGCGAAAAAAAAATAATTTAAATTATATTTTCAATACTTAAGAGTACATAAAAAGCTGTGAAAATTGTTTTGCGATAAACAGACAACACATCGGAAAACATTAGACATAAGACATAAAAACATTTCAAGTCTTACCTTTGGATTTTCGGCTAATATTTTCCGCACTTTTGTCAATAGTATAGCGATATTGTAGTGAAGAGTGAACTTCCGACACAAGGAATGCCAACACAAATATGTCTTATTATATAATAACAAAAAAAGTTTATTATATTTTGCAGCAAAATGTTTGCAAAAAAAAATCCAAAAAACTTTTCTGATATCTAGTCTTTCAGATCGCGTGCGACTAATCCCTTCAAAACCGATGATAAATCACTTGCACTAAAAGTTTCGGTCGATTTATAATAATTTATAAATTTTTTTTATTACGTTATTCTTCTCTCACTCTCTCGTTAGAGACCATTCAATCGGATTTGTTATTAATTTCTTCGCTTTTCCGTCCTTTGAATTTCAAAACACACCTGAAATTTACGAAATTTAAACATGTTAGATTTATTAGTTTATTTCTTTCTTTTTCAAAAGGAAAGTGTGTTTTATATATCGTTTTTAATTTTTAAGATTTATTTGTGCCTTTTCAAATTTTGTTTGAAATGACTTTTTCGCCTTTTCAATTTTTATCAATTTTGTTCATTTTATTTATTTTCAATTTTTTTCTTTTGAATTGAAAATTAATTTTATTTTACTTTTTTTCGTTTAATTTGTTTTTGATATTTGATTTTTTGCTCTATTATTGAATTTGTTATTAATTGAAAAACTTTTTTTTATGTATATAAATGCCGATATATTCAAACCTTTATAATGCAATTTAAAATTTTAATTATAATTTGATGCAAAAAATTTTTGTTCCTATTCTGTGTGAAAGTTTGAAATTATGTTTTTTTTGTTTGAAATTCAATCAAAAGTTTTTACTGTTTGAAAGTAAAACTTCAATTATTTGGACAATTGGTATAATTTATTAATTAAATAACAAACAATTTTAAAATAAAAAATATTAATTCTCAGCTTAAGTAGAAAAAATATAGCATGTACACTTTTATATGCATGTTTAAACCAATTGAGTTATAAACCAATTTAAAAACAATACAATATTTATAAATAAAACTCTAATTATTAGAACAATTGAAATAAATTATAATTAAATTAAAAATATTATTGTATTAAAAAGTTTAATAACTATTAAACCGTTGAAATATAGGCTTTTATAAACAAGTTTAAGATATTAAACAATTTAAAAAACTACATAATTAAAAAATTAAACTAGCAACGAATTATTTCTTTTGTGAATTGCCCATTCAATCAATTAAAGCATAAATAGATTTTGACAATAAATTTAAGAAATAACTCCTTTTTCTAATTGATTTATATACTAGTAATTAATTTTTCAATTGATTGAAAATATTTTTCTCTCGAATCGAATACATCAAAAAGTTTTTTAATTTTTTGATTTAGTTTTTCAAAGATAAATAATAATTGAAAAGAAAATTTGTTTTTTACTCAATTGAAAAATATTTCAATTTAAAGCTCAAGCGATAAATAGGTGGAAAAGAAATATAAATCAATTATTTCACAGTTAGTTAAAAATAAGAAAAATTAAATTAAAATTTTTTCGAAATATAAAAATCAACTTTCAATTTGTCTAAACACTCAATCATTTTATATATAAAAAAAAGTTAAATTAAATTTCAAAAAACTTTGTATAATCTTTCCGAAAGAGTAGACATTTTCCACTAATTTTTAGATTTAAATAATGACTAAAACATCAAAAATAAATTATTAGCAAAAAAATATATATTCCTATTATATACCGAAAAAAAAACTCATTATTCAAAACATAACCCAATTTAGGAAAGGAAGAGATAATCAGATAATAACAGAAAAAAAACAAAATTCTTCTTAAAAACCTAAATAAGAAATTCAGTCAATTGTAACTAAAAAATAAGAAAATAGTGAAAAAAAAGTTTTAATTTAATTATAAAAATGAATTGCGAATTGAATCGTAAAGAATACAACTATTTATTATACAAATCACTTGAAGTGAAACAAAAAGTCATTTTCAGTACTAAATAAAAAAAGTTTGACAAAATCTCAATGTTAGGAAACAATCGTAAAAAAGTAGTAAAAAAATTTGATATAATTCTTGTTTTTGTGTTATTTATTAAACAGATAGTATAGTATAGATTAGGTATACATAAAATGATTGTGCAATTCGCACCGGTATCTGACTTTAAGGCCCGGTTCGATAAGACAAAGGCCAATTGTCATTATTGTTCATTATTTTCTGTTCACATAATTAAAAAAAATCAAAAAAAACTTTTTTTTTTGGATTTTCTAACTTTTATTTTCGAGATCTCTAGCGCTAACAGACATTACATCTGTTCTGAAGAGTGAGTATTAGAAGAAAAAACATTTTCTGATATAATGCCTGATATATATTGAGAGCACATATGAGAGACAATTTGTGCCACTTTTCTATGTCTGGGTATTGTGTGAAATGTTTTCACCAATTTTTTCGATATCTAAGTAAAGAACAGGATTTGAATTTTTCACAACTTTTTGAGAGATTTTAAGTTATTTTTGATTAGATTCTGAGAGAATGTGAGAATTTTTCAAGTTGCTTTCTCTATCGGAAATTTCAGATTAAATTTGATGACCATTTTTTGATGGGATTAGTGTTGTAAAGTTGACAAATTTATTGGCATTTTTTAACATAAATATTTTATTTTTATGTATATTTAAAATTTTTTTATTATGTTTAATTTTTAAAATAAATTTTATTAACAAATAAATATACTTGTTGATATTTTTATCTGCGTTTAAAAATCATTTTTAGCAAAGTTAAACAGTTTTAGAAACTTAACTTGTTAATAAATAAATTATATATTATTTAGCATTATATATATTATATAATATTATATACTGTTTGACAATTTTTAAAAATAATCGTGAAATATTTAACAATTTATTTTTTAAATTAAAATAATTTACAACACTAGTCAAAATTGTTTAGGAATTTTATATTTAATATTCGTTCTATTTGTCATGGTTATATAAAAATATATTTATTTATTTATTTGATAATATAAACGTATATATGATTTGAATGGTTGGCGAAAAAAAAGCGTAAAAATATTTACTCGAAATTCATAAATAAATTTAGTGTACATTAGAGTAAAGTATAAATACAGTCAAAACCAAATAAAAAAGCGAATGAATGACTGATTCAATAAAAAAAATTTATTTGCGTTAAGCGATAAAAAAGGAAAATAAATAAGTGATAAAAACTAATGAACTGAAAAAAAATTATTTCATCTTCACTACCAAACAAACTCAAACACCAAAGGGAGTGAAAAAAGGGCCAAAAAAAATCCGAAATCAATTCCCAAAACGGAAATTAGCTGTAAATTCAAATTTTAAAAAACGTGAAAATCCGTACAACAATGTGCAGGATATAAACAAGTCAAAAAATAAATTTTTACTCATTATGAAGGAAACAAAATCTGCATAAAAACAATTTTTTTCTATAACACTAAGACTATAGAGAAAAGAGGAAAAAATTTTGATAAGAAATGTCTGAAAAAATAGAAGTGAAGAGACATTGAAAAGGCATTAATAGTAAGTTAGGGCTCGAGTGAGGGTTCCGGAGAAAGTCATTAACGACTGATAACTATACGGTTTTGGCGTTTGTGATGAAGCATATATTCTTCACTTTATTGTACATATACTTAGAAATGTGCAAGGTAGTGGACAGATAAACGCTAGCTTTTACCTTTAATACAAAATTTTAAAACTCTTCCTGCTGGTATATAAAAAATTTGACTCTTACTAGAAAATTGTACTATGCAAGTTTAGCTAGAAATATTTAATTGCAAAAAATAGCCATAATTTATATTGTTAAAAATTTATTTCCCTCGCCCCTCAACTTATGACCTTGCACATCCCTAATATCTACAATAAATACTATAAATTTGACGCAGCTCTCACAGTCGGCTGAAAAATCTCGCACTAATTCCAATGCAAAAACTAATAGCAATAATAATAACAATAATAAAAACATTATCTGATTTACAGCATATGTTTGCGCAAAAACATACGCTTCATATGAGTGCAAAAGTGTGAGAAATTTTGGCGAAAAAAAAATCTTCAGACTTGAAAATACAGTTCAGAAAAATAGTGTCTATTATATAATGGAGTTTAGATTTGATCTGATTCCTTTTTCTATTTTTTGCCAACATAAACTTGTCAGATAAGATTTAAAATTACATTTTCTATTATTTAGATATACTTGCTTATTTTGATAAAGTTTTTTCGGGGGTATTTTCTAAACATTCACTTTTTTGGTTAATGATCTTGGTAATCATTTGGTGCGGTTTTTCAGTTTTGAAACGATTTATTTATTTTCTGACTTTGCATTCAATCTGAAGTTTAAATTAATATTTTTGTTACGACTGCTTATTATTCTATATAAACCCTATTATACCCTTTTATATATCCTTTTATATACACTTATTATATAAAGTGATTATTTTAATCACTCATTAATTTAATGACAGTATAGGGATAGCTATAATATGGCTAAAGAGAATATATTAAAACATATAATATATATGAGTTATATACCAAACACTTCTAATGGTATAATTATTTTGATTTATATATTTTAATACTATAGATATTTTTTTTCATTCCAAAACTTCTATTTTGCCTAATACTGATGTGTCAGATGTAAAGCACAAATAATATTTTTTAATGTTATTTATGCATGTTGAGAATTTCTTTTGTTTTTAAGATTTGTTTTTTAAAAAGTTTTGTCATTCAGTATTCGCATAAAATTATACATTTTTCGACAATTTTGTTGTTGTTGTTGTTGTTGTTGTTGTTATAGTTAATTATGCACTAAAATCTAATTTATTAACAGCAAGCTAGTTTTCGAAAAAGTTTTAAATCAAAATAAATATTATAATTATAAAAAGCAAATTGCCCAGGAACACATTTGTTTTAATGTGGCGAGAAGTTAATTTTGGAATTTTAATTCTCATATTTCTCGCCAAACTTGAAAATTATTTTTTATATATAAATTAATTCTAAAAAAATGATTAGACATCGAATATATTCAATGTTAATGGTATAGAGATTTTACTCATTTAAAAAAATGTCTTTTAGTTTAGAAATTTTTGCTTCAATTTCCTGATTATATGTATTTATCATAAGTAGGAAAAATATTTTCAAAAATATATATAAATACATAAAAATCGAGAAATGCCTACAAAAAACACATTTATTCTATTAAGCACTAATTTAATTAATGAGTTTTAAGATATGATTACTTAAACTATAGACTAGTCTATGATATGGTATAAGCTATTTATATACTCTGTATATATCAATTGATATAAATATATATATTTATTAAAAAAATTAAGTCTTTAAAAGCTTTTTAAATCTCTTAAGAAATCGAGTAATTTATCCGAAATAAATCGCACAGTTTTTACGCCAATTGCACTGATAATTATGGAATTCACATTGGAACAAATTCAAATCGAAAAAAATCAAATCAAATAAATTTCACATATTTTTGCTTCTAATTGCAAATTCATCTCTCCTTTTAAGCGATGAGTTTTTGGATTAAATTGAAAAAAAGCTGAAAATTTTAAAATGTTAATTGAATTTGATTTTCATAATCAATTATAGAGATATAGAAATGTATAAATTTTTGCGAAAAAAAATTATCAAAAATACTTTTATCGGCTTTGCGTTAATTATAAATAAATTTTATTCATTTATATCTTTGGAAATATTTTAGCGCAACTTATCTAATGTAACAGCAATTAGAAGTGAAAAAGAAGTTTCAAAATAGCGTATCATTACTACAAAACTTATATAACATCTGAGAAAATACAGAAAAAATTTATTTGCAATGCATCTGAAGAGCAGACTATTCGTATATATATGAGAATTGGGTTTATTATTGCAATTAAGACTAATTTGTTATCAGTTTTAATGTAAACTTATGCTTAATTTTTGCTAATTAACAAAATGGTAAACAAATACAAATATATATATAAATTAATACTAAATAATAATTTTATATAATTAATAAATAATGAATTCAACTCACATTTAATCAGAAAAATTAAGCAAAAAATTTTGCTTCAAATCCCGGTTTTTAATGGATTTCAATTAAATAAATTAAAAACAAAAATATACTCTATTTTTGTCCAAATAACTACTCAAGTACAAAAAAAATGCACAAGAGCAAAAAATCACTTAAAAATCAACAAACACCAAAAAAAGACAGTTTTCGAGAAAAGTGTCTTAGTCAAAAAATAAATATTTCACATGAACATATTTAAAGTCCCATTTGTCAGTCAAAAAAAAGAAAGTCTTTCCTTTTCACAGAATTTTTTCGTTGAGAATAACGCGAAAACAAGAAAATGATCGCAAAAATAGTTCCGAAAAAACGCATAAAAATAAACAACAATTTTATGACAACTTTTACGGAAAAAATATCATAAATAAAAATATTAATACAATTCCGAAAGCAATCGATTGGTGTCCCGCAGAACACAAACCCAAACAAAACCGATTGTACTCTTGAAATGTCCAGAAGAATGTCTTCGGAGTGAACTGACTGAACTGACAGCACTGACAGCATACAAGTAGTCCGATTCCGGAGAATAGCAGCACTTTTATCGCTATTTTGCTATTTATTATTATAGTATAAGAATAAAGTGTTTAAATACTTAAATACTTAAAACCATTGATGGTATGTCTATAATATATTCGCACACAATGTTCGACTCTGAGTACTGTTCACTCATTTCCTTCTTTATGATCGCTTAAGCACCGGACGATTCGTACGGACCCGACAGAGCCCGTCGTGTTTGTAATAGAAGTGCGAAAGAGAGCGCTTGAAGACCAAAACGAATGGACTTAAACTTTTCGACTAAATGGATGGTTGAGTGAGGGCTTGGGCTAACTCACACATAGATATAGCATAGAATGCTTTCGAACAACACTGGGAGAGCAGAGGCAGTGAAAGAATAGCACATTATATGCAGTGAATAGCATAGCATTGCATCGAAACTGTAGTGCGTTTTCGGCTCAACAACTCAACTCACACTGAAAACTGGTCTCTCACTGACTCAACGATCAGCACAACCAACACTACCAGTGCTGACGACGAACCCGCAAAAGTGTGTGTGCGCTGTAAGAGTGGGAACGGCTACCACAGCACAGGGCTTACTCAGCTCCAGCTCGAGATGATTGCTCTCCACTCACTCTCTCGCCAGAGCTCTTACAGTGCGCTCTCGACTAATACCCATTCCCTTCGACGCTCTCCCCCTCTCTCCCTCCCTATCTCTCCCTCTGTTCTCACTCTTTCTCTATCCTATTCTTCGACTGATTCTCCACTTATTCTAAAACTCATTTATAATAAATATTTCTTTCGATTTGTTTCGCGTCATTTCGGTGACTGATTTGACTCCAATTCTTAGGAACTGTTTAGCAGTTTTCTACTCAACAAATGTCTCACTATTTCTCACTCTTTTCCAACTCTTGACCACTCTTTGACGGCAACAACCACTCTCTCCTGCTCTCTCTCTCTCTCTCTCTCTCTCTCTCTCTCTCCTGCTCTCTCTTTCGGTAATTAGCTCTCAATGTCTTCTTTGAAGTCAATTCTAATAAGTTTTAGATTATATGAAATATTTGAGTTGAAATCGGATTTTCGAGTTTTAAAGTCTTAAGCATTTAGTAATGGTTTGACTTATTATTATTTATTGCTTTACTCATCCGATTATTTTTGTAAATAGTATTAATTTTTTCGCTTTTATTAAAAGCTATTCAATAAATGCCTTTCACTATAAATACAATCAATGCATAAATAAATACATATTTTGTTTCGATAAACCCCGAGATAAGCCGTTCATTATAATGAGTTTTGACACTATTGTGAACAATACTAATAACCACTAATTCCTGGAGCAATAGGAGTGGAAATGAAAACAAAACAAAACAAAAATTCTTAATATCTTTTCAATCATTACACCGAAAAAGTATTCATAACTATAGAAAAATTTTTGGTTTCAAAACATCTGAAAACCAATTATCCGTTTTGTAGGTTAACGAGCATTGGCTCAAACCGTATGTATCGACAGGTCTTAAACATATTTACGACCTCTTGTTGTTGGACTGGAGGGCCTGTCATAACATTCGAGAGGTTTTCGGATAGTTAGGAGACAGACCTCATAACAGATGTTAACTACTATTTCATTTATAAATGCCTTTCAATCAATGCCTAAACTACTCGAATATATATGTATAGCGAAAAACATTTTGTTATATTAGCTGCTAATGAGGTCCGCAATTACAGCCACTGACTCGACGGCAGGAATCGTATTAATAGTTGTTAAATGTTTTTGATCTTTAATCAAATTTTCTCATAAAAACAGTTTTTATTTTTGTATTCATTGAATTTTTCGCACATTTGTTCGAAAAAATGTTTTTTTAGATTAAATTTCTCTTTTGATTTAATTTTTTTATTTTAACAAAGATTTTAGTCTTAACTCAATTGCATAAAACAAGAATCTATTTAAGTGACAAATAAAAAAAAATTTTGTGAAAATTGCATCTAATCTACCGAATAGAGTGGAAAAAACTTTATTCTAAATAAAAATCTTAGCTTTAAATTGATTACAGAATTTTCAATTGATTTTTCGCAAAACTTTTTCAGACATTTATTTGGCTTTCATTCGCTTTACAGATAATAATGAAGACTTTGAGAGCAAAAAAGAAATCAAAAAATTTTGAATAAATTTTTTGCTTATTTAGTGAAAGAGATTTTTGTCTTTGATTTTTGGTGTTTATCTCACACTTTAAGAGAGAATTTCAGTTAATTTACGCAAAACTTACTTAAAAAGAGAAATGAAAATCAGATACTATTCGAAGCGAAAAAGAGATTTGATTTTTGCTTTTTCTCTAATCAATGATAAATACTATTTATTCAGCGAAACATAGCTTTGATTTCATTACTGCGAAATATATACTGTGTTTCGAATTAAATAAATGAGAATTTCTGTCTGTATTTCATTAAGTCATAGCCCGAACCTCCCCTGAAGTTCGACAATAATATATATATTCGTTCACTGGTTAGGGATTTCCTCATTAATTGTGTGGCAGAAAAATATATTATCAATAACCCAGGGATAAGCAAGCAACAAATAAACACTTGCTTGAATCGGAATTTCAAAACAATCGTGTTAAAACTTTTTAATTTAAAAAAAATTAAATGCTAATTTATGTTGCTAAAAATGTGACAAGATTAAAACTTAGATTAAATTGTAAATAAATTTTATTAAAATTTTTGAAATTGTCTGCACATCCCTGTATTGGCAATACTGTATAAATATGTCAAACAAATAGATATGATATTAGACTTCGAATTTCTTACACACCATTAATTGCCTGGTCAATATTATTCCGTCCCCAGACTAGCTATCTCAATTTCGAAACTTCAGACTAGAAACCAGCTGAAACCAATCACTCGTACGGATTATTTTTGACAACAAATTAATTTAAATTAACTTGTTTTTAATCCTAAAATTTGCAATAAAAATAATAAATTTGCCAATGTATGTTAGTGAGTTTTTTCTAATTGCATTAATAAATTATTAAAGCAATAAAATAACAATGCACTTTAAAAAAATAAATAATTACCAACATTAGCTAGAACAAAAAATAAAATAAAATGCTATAACGCAAAAAATAAAACATAAATTTACTTAAATTTTATTCACACAAAAAAGTAATTTTTAATAATGTAAAAAAAATCACTACTGTATATAAAAAACCAAGTAGTATAATTTCTTAAAAATTAACAGTAAATAACTGTAATACTAAATTATAAGCAAGAAAAAATAATAATTTTAACTACAAAAATATAATTTTAAATAATAATAGATATTATTAGCAACCTAAAAATATAAGTTACAATGCCAATTCAATTCTTGCTTACTCAAACATAGACAAATTCAAACAGATTACTGTATATTTGAAATAAAGTATCAAATGTGATGGGTGATTTTTTCAGGGCAAAATCTATCGGTGCAGATGTTTAATGTCAAATATGATATGAGTGTAAAATACAATATATTTTTTCGGTACTATTTAGCCTCTCTTTGTGTTTCAGAAAATATTGAAAATCTCTTCAAAAAACAAAACAACAGAAAAAAAAATCTGAGAAAACCGATGCGTTTGAGATGAGATCAAAACACACAATCAGTTCGGATCAGATCCCATGTCTTTGACGGTTGGCTAAACAGTTTGAGATGAGATGTCTGAACACATAATGCCGTTTGACATCAGCCTTAATATACTGTATAAATAAAACACTGATTTTCATTGACTTTTGATTTTTTTCCTACTTTTATGGTTAAGTCTGGAGTGAAGAGAAGTATAAAACAAAAATTTTTTCTTCTATAATCATAGACTCTGACAGAAATTTTCAGTCTTTTATCGGTTTTATATATCACTTGTCTTTTGTAGTGATATTTTTAGCTCTAATAGAAATAAAATTTCATTTGACTTGTTAGTGACTAGTTACTTTTTTGATATTTAGCTAATTTGATAAATAATTTTTATGTTATTATTTTTGTATTTATTTTTGGCTTAATTTATAACTTTTAGCAAATTTTTTGTTGTTTTATTAGATTTTAGTCACGACATTAGTTGGCTTTAGATTTTTTATTATTTATTTAATTACTCAATACATACTTTGCATTAATTTTTTTCTAATTTTTTCGATCAAATATTTGAAGTCAACGATCAGTTTTCAAACCCCGAAAAGAGTGGCTCCGGTTATGGGAGTCAAAACTGTTGTCGACTTAAATCAAATATTTGTATATATTCTTGAATTCAAATTTTATTTTTATGTGCTTGCTTATATTAGCAGCTTGCTTTTATTAATGCACGTGCGCATATAAAAAGTAAATTGGTTATATTTAATCTTAAACTAGAAAAAGCTTTTAATACAAAAGTAAAAATAATGTAGTAAATTGAACAAGTTTACTTTTTTAATTAAATTAAATTTTTCTTTAAATACATTATGACTTCACCTTTTCTCAGAAATTATTTTCTTTTTTTAGATAAAGTTTTAAAAACAATTATCTTGGTAATTTAAAATATATATTTTACTTTTAATTTAGATAGATTTGATAAATTTGTGTCCAAGGTTGTTTTAAAGTGTGCGTCAAAATCGATTGTATAGATAGTAATTGATTTGAGAGTATTTTTATTATTTTCAATAAAATTTTCTAATCTTTTAGTTTTAATATCTTCTTTTGTTAAAGTAATTGCAATTTTAATTAAATTTTTAATTAAAAGTCTATTGTTTTCGTCAAAAATAGCGGAGATATCATCGAATTGATTGATATCTAATTGTTGTAAATTGTGGCATAGCTTTAGATTATTAGTAAATGTTTTGTTACAAAACGACAAAAATTTAATTAATTTCAATTGTTTCGCAAATTGATTGAAAAATTTTGCCGTCAATTGTCTGTCGAATTGAATTTGGCTGAAATGAAAGCCAATTGAGGTTAGATTTGAAAAATTCTCAATAATTAAGTCAAACATTTTTGGATAATTCAAATGTTTGTGATATGAATGTGGCGTAAAATAAAGTTCATTAATATTAAACAACTTTTTCGCAATTAATTCAAAAATTGATAAATCAATGCATTCATTGCCCGAAGAATCAGTTCTCATGAGTTTTCGCAAAAGTTTTGCATTTATTACAAGTTTTGTCTGCTTTTCGAAAACACATCTTTGAAACTGTTTGGACACACATTCGTAGCGAAACTTATCACTAATTTCTAAATAACTTAACAAAACTTCACTCAAATCATCGCCATATCTATCAAACGATAAATTACTGCAAATTGTTGTCATTTATATCAAAACAATTAAAACAATTGAACTAAAAATTTTAAATTCAAACTTAAAATCTAAGCCACAATAGGAACTGAATAGCAATTGACAAAAATCATTGACTACTATAATCACAACCAGTTTAGACGGATCTCTATTTAAAACAAGTCTGTCCTTCACTACCAGAACCTAATCTTATTCTGTGAGAACAGGTCTGCAAACATGATATCCCTCTTAAGTGCAGAACATTTTTTGAAAGTATCCCTATTTTGGCCCAAATAGAGAAATATTTTTTGAGAAAAAGCAAAAGTTTAGAAAAACTTTATCATAAATAAAAAACATTAGAATATCAATCATTTAATTATTCAATACTTGAAAACATATTTTAATAAAAAAAAAAGTTTTAAAAACTTTTTGACAGACATTAATAAATCAAAAAATCTGAACAATAATAACTCATAAAGTAGTCAATCAATAGACACATATATCAAATGCAAATCCATTGCAATCGACCGACAAATGGGTTAACAGAAAAAAAAACATAACATTTACTATAAAAAAGATTTACATCGAAAATGTAACCGAAAATTGAAGTAAAAAATTCACAAAATTTTTTTTAAACCTTACTTTCCGTCGACTCTCAGCCATAACAGTAGTACAAGTCATTCAAATTGATTCCTATTCGCCGGCACCGGCAGTATTGTCTGTGCCGGCGAACAGCAATCCATCACTCGTTTGACACAATCAGTGCTAACTATATCTCAAACCCGAAAGTTAAGCCAAAAAAGAGACAAAAAAATGACAAAAAGTTTTGTAAAACAGAGACTTATATAACAAAAATATCTGTATTTCTACTGTTTTCACAACTCTTGAAAATTTATGCAAAACTTTTCTTTTTTATTAATGCCTTTCTTTGCAATTCAATGCGATTCCTTGTGCGGACTACTTGTGCCGACTAGTTGTGCCACTCATTGCTTATCTATCAATTGTAATCTGATATAATGTATGGCTATTATAGCTATTTTTAGGCTAACATTTCGGGGGCTGTTGTATACCAACTCCTATTGTAATTCTGATTGATTTCCTATTATTGATCTATTCATTAATGCAATTCATTCTTTCAATGCAAACACTCAGCTACTATTAACACATACAGTCAAATCTCATTATATGTACATTAGCTAGATAAACAATTACTTTAGTTACAAATGAATAAAAATATTTTTAAATTAATTATAAAATATAATTCTAGATATATGCAAAATTTAAATTGTTCAATATTGTTTTTTAGCTTGCAGCTTTTAGAATTAATTTTTAGTATTAGATTTTTGAAATAAAACTTTTAAAAAGTAGAATAACTTTTGTAATTATTATCAAAATTATTTTTTAATATGCACCTTTTAACTAATTATCTAAAAGTTTATTATATTTAGAGATATTATTTTGTTGTATGTGTATTGAGGTTTGACTGTACGCGAAAGGCCCTCATCGAAGATGACTAATGGATCCGATCTTTTATTTTTCTCCTTTTCTTTAATTCATTATAATTTTGATTTTCAATTCAAAGCGCTATTGAATTCGAGTCTCTCATCTCATATACAATAGAATCGCGAAAAAAGTTATAACATTTTCGGTGCAATTGTCTGTCCATTGATTCGCTCACTTTATAATATTTTCATATGTATTAGCTTTCAATGCAAACCATTCACCAGACGTGAAAAAGTTGGAGAAATTGTATTCAATTTATAATATTTGATACTATAATAGCTCTCATCAGTTATTATATGAAAAAAAATCGGTTTCTCTCTTCTCTTCGCTCTCTATATATTCGTTTCCATTCAATCATTTCAAACAACAACTTGAAAGTTGACTCCAATTGTGTGTAAATCGAGAATTAAATTTAAATTTTTGATTCTATAGTACTATTTGATTGTTTGAAAGCCGAGAAATTTATTATACAATTATTCAAAAACAAAAATTTGACTCAATTTTTTGAGATTTTTAAACTAGAGTTGGGCATAAAGTTTGAGACTTTTTTAAATTCAAGTTTGAAAGTTTAAATATATTATTTATTTTAATTTTAACAAACTAGTTTTAAAGATAATATTTTAATAAGTATAATATTAACATTTATAATAAAAATCTATAATTAGTTAAAATTGTTAGTTATTTTTCAAGTTTATTTTAAAAAGTTTAATTTTTAATTTTTAAATTTTAATTTTTTTATATTTGTTTTAAAAAAATTTTAAACTTATATTTAATAAAAATTTTAAAATAAACTTAAGTTAGAAATTTACACAAATCTAAAAAAATTGAAACTTAAAAAAATAAAATTCTTGGCCCAACCCTAACAACTAGTTTTAAAGCAATTTTTCCCAAAGAGAAAGTGAACTCTTTTTTTCAAAATAATTATAAACAAAAATTATTTTCAAATTATTCATTCAAATAGAGACAAATTGGATGTCAAACAAATAATTTCCTAAAAACAAAGCTAACAAGCCAAAAAATAAATAATTATAAAAATTATATATTTTGCTAATAATTAACAAGGCGAAAAAACCAGTGAAAAATCAAAAAACATTTTTAATCCAATCACTCAAAAAGAAAATCTGATGAGAATTAATGCAAAAAAATTAACCAAAAAATGCAAATTAGAAAATAATAACTTTTTAAAAAAAATTAGCCAAACAAGTGATGATAAACTCATATTTCAAAAAAAAGTTTCCGAACCCTAAGAGTTAGCAAAAAATAAATCTAAAAATACATTGACTCCAAAAATGTAGAGAATATATCAAAAAGAAAAAAATTATAAACTCAACAAAAAATTAAAAACTCAACAAAAAATTGGGCAAAAACTTGCTCTCAGTTTGTAATACACTTTTACATTGTATGCCGAGAATCAAATAAATTACGTTGACTGCAGTGGGCTCGCACTGAGGGGTTTGGGTGACATCATAATGGATTGCTATTATTATACTAATTGGTCGCATTGGGAAAATGGCATTTCCATTCAGTGCCTGTGCAGCACCAGTACTATTACTACCACTATATATATAGTCACTTTGATATAGTAGAGTCAAAACCGGACATAAAAACATAAAATTTCTTAAATTTATTTGGGATATAGAGTACAATTTGAAAAATAGCTGCTTGCTATAATTTATAATCATTTATTTGTGAAAATTAGTTTTTAAAATTAAAATTTAAAGTAGCTTTGTACATTGTATTAGATAGAAGCCAGTTAATATTTTCTAAATTAGTTTTTTGGCTTAAATTTTTGTTTTATAAAAAAAATGTTATAAATGGTTATGAAGTAATGCGTGCTTTTATTTTTTAGTCTGTATATAAAATTAAAAGTGTTTTGTTTTACTCTTGCTAGTTTTTTTTTGACTTTTTTCACTTGCATAGACAGATTCAAACTTTAATTCACTTTTCCGTAACATTTCGTACACATAGTGTGTGAAAAAACATAACAAAACAAAAAAAACTAGAATTTAAAGAATTTTTAATGAGTTTAATATTTAATACGAATACTCTCTCTCTTTATTGCAATGATTAATGGGCTGACAGTCCGAATCGTTTTGAATCTATTATTAATTTGATTTTTTGTTTTGTTTTTATTTCAAATTTTAATTTTGCTTTTTATATGTAAACCAAATCTTAGCAAAACTTCAACATTAGAATAGCGAAAGTGACGGATTGGGAGGAAATTTGTGTTTTAAAAAATCTCGCCTGGCGCATTCAATAAAGATTTTATTGATTATATCAATTTTGTCTAAGTTATTACACTGCTAATTTTAATAAACAAAAATACCTTAGCGCTGTTAAATTGTTTTTATAATGCTTTTAATGCAAATAGTGTTTTATTGATTAAATTATTATTTTTATTGTTTTGAAAAACGTATTAAATTATAATAAAAAAGGTTTAAATAGTTTGCAAATCCGGTTAAATAAACAAGGCTATAAGTTTAACTTTAATGACCATGTTACTTATTATTTATACTTTAAATTTTTAAGCATACAATAAATAAATTTACTCTAATTTAGTTAAACTCATCAATGCGAAATAATAGTATTTATTTCTAAAATAAATTTTATTCAATTTAATATATTTGAATCCAAAACCACTATTAGTTTGCGTCAATTATTTAGTCATTTAAAGCCAGTTATTAAATGATAACTAATTAAACTAATCTATTAATTAAGTATCAAAACCATTAAATAGATATAAAGCAAAAAATTTAAATTTTAAGTACAGAAGACAAGGAAAAAACGTCAAACATAATTAACATCACTGAGAAGGAGAAAAAAAATCAAATCAAAAATTCATTTGAATCGCCAAAAGCTAAATCAGACCTAAAAAGCAATGTTCGGCTAAATGTGTGGCAATTGTAAGAAAAAGGAAACTTTTGAATGTTTGGCACAAAAAACAAAATTTAAAAACCAATAAAACAAAAACCAAATGACAGATAAAAATACGGCTAATGCTTATCAAATGTATTACAAAAAAGAGCAAAAAATAATAATTTATTTAAGCGATGATAAAATTTCTAATCAAAATATCGTCATTGCCAATATTAAATGATACGGGAGAGGGGGAGGGGGAGAGGACCACCGAAGATGGCATACATAAGTATACATAGGTATAGGTGCGCAGACATTAAGCGTAAGGTTAGATGAAATGTTAAAATAAATTTTTAAAACAATTTATTGCTCCATATATGGGCTCATCAGTCAATTAGAGGTTATGATAGTAATAGATAGCATAGAATAGTATATTTAAAAAACATTTTGTTTAGCAAATTCATAGCCAAATCAAATTAAGTTAAAACTATTCATTATATTTTTCGCTGTTTATCTGTACTATATTTATCTGTATTAATGGCTTTTCTACGTACAGTCAAACCTATTTAGATTTAAATCAGATTTTTTTTGGTGATATTAAGAATAATGTTATTTGAAATATGTTTTTGTTTCTCTTTTTTGTTAAAAATGTTTGAGTTTTTATTTTTGCGCTAAAATCTGATATATTGTTCGCCTAATTGAAAATGACTGTAAAATTGCTGCAATTTATTACGAGATTTAATGCTTAGTTACAGTTGTCGCTCGATATATACGTCGAATCGAATTACAAGTCTATAAATAGTCTCTAATTATAATAATCTCTAAAATTATGATTACTTTAGAGAAAGGAATAAAAACAAAAATTTTCAATCATTTTAATGAGACATAAAAATCAATTAAAAATAAACTTTTAAATGAAATTCAAATAATTTTGTGTCAATTACTCGAGTGTTTAGTAAAACTTAAAAATTTTATTTAACTAAATGTCTAACAGAAAAACGTCAATTAAATTGAATGAATTAAAACGAAATTTAGTTAATTTACTTAAAATTAATTGAATACAAAAGTAAAATAATATTTAACTGCATTTATGGACCAGTAATTAATTAATCAGTTAGTCTGCGCTGTCAGCTATACATTAGAAATGTGCAAGATAATTTAGAGAAAAAAACTGACAAAATCTTTAAACTTCTTAAACACAAACTTTTTAAAATAATTTTATTTTAATATTTATAAAAATTTTCTCTTTTTTAATAAATTGAAATTTGCAACATCAAATTAATCAAAATTAAGTTAAAATAACTTGTTTAGTTTATTCAAAGTTTAATTAAACTTATATTTAAGTTAAATAATTTAAAATTAAATTGATAGCTTGTTAATTAAGTCTAATCATATTGTAATTAAATTTAATAAGCAAGAATATTTGTTACAAAAAAAATATTTTAAAGTTATATCTTGACAATCTCTTTTTGAACAAGATAACCTTGCACATCTCTAGCTCAAATCACATTATCGACAAGATTATTTAATGTCATTAATGAATCTAATCGTAACGTTGGCTAAACATTACGAAACAGAATAGAGACCTAAATATCTATTTTTTATATTATATAAAAAAAATTGTTATAAATGATATGAGACATGATGTACAACAAAATAAGAAATTGCAGAGAATTTTATCATTAATTAATTGATATTTTTTGTCTCATTATTATTAAAATTCTTTAGTTTTTCTGATAATTGATTAATAACTTTAATAATTATTTTTTTTAGGTATAAAGTATTGCCGAAGTGTTTAATGGATTAAAGAAATTAATTGATTTTGTGTTTTAGTATTTTTTTATTTCAAACACTTTTATCATTGAGTTTATTGATTACACCTTTTTTTTGTTAACATTTTTTGGTTATTATTTCTTGTTATAAATTATATAAACTTTGTAATAAATTATTTAAATATCAATTTATTATTACAACAAGGCAAAAAAAAGTAATAACAAAAAATTTCTAATTATTTTTTCTTAGAATAAAAATCCTTTTAATTTTTATTATGAATAATAAAATATTATTAATAATAATTATGACAATAAATGTCAAAAAAGGCTAAAATTTATTTAATAGCAAGCAACATACTTAATCGTATACATCTTAGGAATTTATGCTTGGTACAAATAAATTATTTAATTAATTAATTAAATATTATTTAGATGTATCATGTTACATTTTCAAATCAAATTTTTATTATCAACTTTATATATCGAAATGTTTGATAAATTATAGCTCAAAATCAAATTCAAACTCAAAAGTTATTATCAATTATTGAGAGCTCTAGTCGTGTCTAACACTTAAGACACTAATGAGAACAACAATAATAAGAGAAGAGGAGAGGGAACGGGAGAGGAGAGGGAGAGAACTATTGGCCATAAATAACCTAAAAAAAGAGTTTTATCGCTAATGAGTCGAAAATCTCAATCAAAAAAGGATTGAATGAATGGGAAAACATAGAAAACCCGAAAGTGAGAGAGAATCACATCCAGTGGTGGCACAGATGGACTATCATTTATCATATCGTTTAAGTCGATTCACATTCTCTTCGACGTCTACTTCGAACTGAATAAGTGTCTGAAGAAGAATGAGAAGAGAATCGAACGAAAAGAATAAGAAGACGACACTCATAGAGAGCGCATAGAAAAGCAAAAAAAAATTTTTTTACTTTACTTTAATCGCAAAGAATAGAAGAAAAATAAAATAAAAGCTTTTAAAAGGAGTAGTCGTTTGTGTCTTTGGGTTAGAGAAAGGATTAGTTGTTTGAGATTCGGAAAAGAAGTTTAAGTTTAGATGGCTTTGAGTGTATGACTCGGTCGGTACGGATCGGTGACTCTCATTCACATAAGTCTAATCCGATTTCCTTTTGCGTCTGTTTAAGCGCCGGACAATTCTAACTGAGCTCTCGCTATGAGCACCTGCGGCACTGGCACTGGTAATGGACAGTTCGCTCGATAGGGCCAGTTGTGTGTCTGTTGGCTAAGGACTGTTGGCTTTGGCCAAAAAGGATAATAGAGTATTAACAATGAATGAGACTTTTTTGTTAGAACTGACGGCTCGGACAGTCCGGTTGTTTAGGTATTTGATCTATACCCTGTGCCTCAATAGCGACTGTTAGACTAGAAAACAAATATTTGTCGATAAATATTAGACAATCGCTGCTGACATCACTTTATTAGTGATCAGAATATTCTTTAAATTTTTGCAATTTATTTATTTTATTTTATAAAAATTTCTAAAGTTTTTTGTTTTTGTTTTAATTAAATTTGATTTTTTAATTAATTAATTTTTGTAATTATTATTCTGAATGCTTTGTGTTATTAATAGATTGCAAATATATTTATTATTTATATTATTGCCTATTTTAGCGACAAATATACTATACGTTCGTATTTGTCGTTTAAATGAATAAGTTTTTTGAACTCATCTCTATCTTTCGCTCTAATTCTGATACGGGTTCTGAATAATAGAAATTTTTAATATTTGAAAAATTCAGTCGACAAACAAAATAGAAACCGATTTACAAACTTAAGTAGAAATAATTTTTAAAACAAAATAACATAAATTTTTAACTTAAGAAAACACACTATGTAAAGTCAAACATTCTTCAAGTGTACAAAATTCTGTACAAAAAAAACTTTATTATAAAATAAGCATGTGCAAATTAGTTTAAAAGATTTTCCCTTTCACTCTCTACAGCTATTATAACCATTGACTGACGACTGGATGACTGACAGTCGAGTTGCGAGTCAGTAGTCGTCAGTCATAGACACAGAATCGGAATAACTCTTTATAAGAAAGTTTTAAAATACAATAAAATTGTAATGAATACCAAAAACCGAACAAAATTGAACAAAAAAGAAGAGAAAAAAGAGTTTAGAAATACAGAAAAGTTTTCGAAAAATAAATTGAATAAAAAAAAGGGATAAAAATAGAGAGAAAAGCGATTCAAACAATTGATTAACTGAATAGAGAGACCAAAGAAAGTATTGTTCGGTTGTATTGAATAGGAGCGGAAAAAGGGGTAAAAATAGTGTCGAGAAGGAGAAGAGCGAACGGAATAAATAACTAAATTGTATTGAAATCTATTCAGCATTCGCTGAGTTGTGGTAATTCTGAAGACGATATCAATGGCTATTCTATGCGAAGAGATAAGGGCCGGGAAGAGTAGGGAATACCTTATGAATGATAATTATAGGTATTGAGTGGTGAGCACACAGATACAGACAACACAAATGAATTCCGACGCTATCTATCCGTTTGGTTAGCATCGAAGCGCTCTCTTTGTTGGCCATTATATGCGTCCAATCGATATGTTTCGCATTTAATAATAAAATTGTTTATAAGAGCTATCAGTTTATACACTTTATTAAGTTAGTGTATAAATTGGTTGTTGTTTAGGCTTGTTATTTCGCAGCCATAATGTTTGCTAGGTCATATACACCCATTTTTTTTCTCTGATCATAAGCTTACAAATTTCTAATTTAACATGGCTAATTTATAAGTTTATTTTTAAACAATGTTAATTTTTTTGTGAGCTTTTTTGCCTTTTAAAATTTGTTTGCTACTGTATAAATTGTAAATTTTTGTTTTGTTTATACTTTAAAGAAATGATTATGGTGCAAATATTTTTTACGATTGTGTCTTCATATAAATGTTTTTCGATTTAATTGTTAATAATATTTGATTTATAATTGAAGTTAATTCTCATAATTTCAATATTTTTGATATAAAAATAAATTTAAATTTTTTGGAAAGTTTTTGATATTTAATACAAAAAACTGAAAGTTTTCTAAAATTTTTCTTAAACTTATCGTTTGTTTTATTCAATACAATATTTGTGTAAATTTTATTTATATATTTAAAACCCAAATTAAGAGGATAAAGCCAAAATTGAAAATAAAAATTATAAAAAACAGTTTTTTGTGCTAAACTCAACCCCTTTTCCACGAAAAGCCTGTCTTTGGCTAATGAATCCAAACACAGAATATATTGTTTTATTAGTTTTAAAAATAATGATAAAAATATTTAAAATATATATTCTTTGCGATAATTACTATAATTAAACTTCACTTCGGATTTCAATCGAAAAAATACATAACTCTCTGAAAAAAGTATATAATTATTAAATACAATAATTATAACTCAAAATGAAAGTGAAATTAGTTTTTATAACATTTCGCAAAAGATTAGAATAACTCTACAGAAGAAGAGTAACAAAAAAACGAACAAAAAATAACTTTCAATGTCTTTAGAAAAAAAATCAATAAAAAACTTTAAAAATATTTTACGCTTATGTCTAACGAGATTTGACTGCAAACTAATAAAAAATATATATTTAGTAAATAAATAAATATTACAGTCAAATGACTGTCAAATTTATGCTAGCTTAGTTTTTGAAGTTTTGAGAAGCACCGGGAGATGTTTAGATAGGATAAAGTAAGAAAAATATGTAGAGCTATGGCAGTGGAGGGAAAGGCCTACCAGTCGTATGAATAATCATTACTATTATTATTAATTTGTGTCACGAAATGTATGAAAAATATATAAACAAAATACAAGAGTAAAGAAAAAAAATGTATCGAAAAGTATTCGAGACTTGATTTTTATGGCCGGAGAAGAAAATTGTTGAAAAATAGACTTAGACTTAGTTTCAAAGCGAGAAAAATAGATAAGAAATATAATGAGAAATATGTTTACCGTAAGAAAAGTTAGTGAAAAGAAAAGTCGAGAAAAAAATTGGCGAAAATTATTATTACATATAATAAATAGTTAACGACTGCTGGCGAACAGTCTTAACGGATATCTCAAAGCGAACGACTGATATGTGTCGACGGAGTTTGACGCGACGTTATTGTGAGGTTAAGCGACAATTTTCGCTTTTAACTAGTTTATATTTACTGTCAGTTTAATAGTATATGTGTTTTCGCTGTGAGAATAGGCGAGGAATTCCTGTCCGTATATAATGTTTTCGACTTTTTCTTCCATTTCTTTCATATATTATTATTACTATATGTCTGTTGATATCAAACGTCAAATTTTATTCTCTGATAAACTGTTTTATTACTATTATTATTGCTATTATTAAACATATTTTTTGGTTTTTTAAGAGTATTTTTCTACTTTCCATTTAATAATAAATTTAATATAAATCAAATAATAGTAAATTATATGTCTTGTTGTCACCACAAAACGGAAATCAATTTTTTTGTAATTTATTTGTATTAAAATGTATTTTTTAATGTATTAGAAATTTGGGGAAAATTTAGATTTTTTAAATGTTTAAATATTTTTTTAATAAAAATTTTTCACTTTTATATATTTTCTTGAAGTAAAACATTTATGAAATTTAATTATTTTTAAAATTTCTTAAAAATTCTTTTAAAAACACGAAAATAATTATAATTTAACGAAATGTCAAATTGTAACAAATTTTTGTTTTGAAGCTATAATTTCTATACATATTCTCGACTCAAAAACTTAATTATATAATAAATATAAAATAAATTATAGAGAAATAAAAACATTTTATATAAACTTTTAACATTATTAAACTAAAAAGATCTAGTTAACTCTAACTAGTGTTCCTAATATGCAAAAAAAGTTAACAATATAATTACAACAAAATCAATTAGAGTGAAATAAACATGGTAAAAAATGTGTCAACTATTTAGAATAAGAAAGGGTCACAAATATTAACAACAATAAAATTAGAAATATTCTATGTGTCAACAAGATAAAATTTCTTTTTAAAAACCGGAAAAAGTTATTTAAAAAACAAAACAAAATTGAAAAGAGATTCAAAAAAGTGGCCAGCAAGGAATGTGAGCCGACTATTAAATTAGTATCGCTTTTTGCACACACTTCGAGAGCCCACCCCTATATACCTCACACAAGATGTTTGCACAGTTCGAAACCGATGGCGAGTTAAGTGGTTTATATAATTTGCAACCAGTTTTGGTGGCGAGAAGTCTCTGATAGTAGTTATTATACGTTTGGAAAAAAAGTTTTGTATATTTGGATCAAAAACCCAATCTCTCTCTCTCCTGCTCTCTCTCTCTCTCTCTCTTGCTCTCTCTCTCTCTCTCCTCTCTCTCTCTTCTGATCTCTCTCTCTCTCTCTGACTAGAGAGAGAGAGAGAGAGAGAGAGAGAGAGAGAGAGAGAACTAAAAGAGAGTTAACGACTTTCTAGTTTCGAAAGATCAGTCGCTTTTAGCTATACTTCCAATTTTGAAGTTGAAGTTCAATTTTGCAAAAATAAAAAGTTTAAATAATAAATGAATGAATAATGACATACCTGTGCGCTAAGCGCCGTAGTGTTTAGGAAACATGAGAAATATTTAACATTAACAACCAAACTTTTTTTTCCAGCATTAGCCCGGCTTAGAAGTCGTGTCTATTTATTATTCCCTAACCTCTAAACTAAATAATAAATATTTAGAGCTCTTACAGAAAAAAAATTATATACAAATCATATACTTGTGCTCTCACTCACTGTAGTCTATCTCTAGGTGATAGCACAGGTATGTTAGTGAAAACGATACGAATTTTTTGCTTGTGTGTGATTTTTGATTTGATTGATAATAATTTACATAAATTAATTGTATATTATTTTTTAGGCTTTTCCTATTGAATGGATGGCTTTAAATGTTTTATTGCTTTTTAAATGCCGTCTAATGACGAGAGTCGCCCAAGAGTTCGCTCAATAGCTTCTCCCTTAGGTTTTTCGCCAAATAAGTGTTGAATTTTTTAATTAAATTTAGCTTTAATTTGATTACATTATAATAATAAATTAATATTAATTCTCAATTAACGTTATTTATGTACATATATTAATGCGCTTGCCAATTTGTTTCAAATTAACTAATACATTTCTTTTAATATTTTAGAAATAATTTAACCTTAATTTAACTTAATTTTAAAAAACTTATTATGTAGGTTTTTAAAAGTATTTATTTATTTAAATATTTGCTGGTTTATTTTTTATTAGCTTGCGCATTCCTGTTTAATGATTCATATTTTCAATTAATTTTTTTCTTGTTATTCAAATTAATTTTATTTGAATTTTTATTTGAGAAGATCTATAATTTGATTACACATTAAATGTTTAAATAATTCTTTTTAATCAAAACTATTCAATCATTATATTTATGTAAATCTATATAACATGTGATATAATTACAATAAAAAAATCAAAAACGATATTCAAAACTATTAAAAGAGTTGAGCACTTTTATTCGAATGATAAATATTTTAATCATGGTGATTTAAATTTGAAAACTATCTACAACAAATATTTTTTGCTTTATATGATTGCATACTATTTGCTTAATTGGATTTTTTTATATGAGATTCATATTAGATATGTTTTTCAGATATAAAAAATGTATTTTTTCGATTTAGAGTATAATTATTTATTTATAAATATTTTTCTCATTCTCTTTCATACCGGGTGTACTGCCCATCGATACGAAAATTGGGATGACCAAGGTCAACCAACTCAAGTTGAAGATATAAATGGGTGTAAAATGGTAGCAATGTTCTTGCTAAAATTGCAATCTTATTAATTTTATTTAAAATTAAGTTAATTTACAAAAATTTAATACAAAAATGTTGTTAATTTAAAAAGAAATTACGTCTTATAATGTTAATTATATTTTTTTAAACTAAAAATTTAACATTACCTTGCTCTTGTTCTGAAAAGGGAGTTAAATTTTTAATAACTTAGAGACAAGTTGCCACACCCCCTTGAACATCCCAAAGAGAAAAACGGAATATAGAGAAAAAAGTCACTGAGGAATAGCATATGTCATAAGTGGAGTATAATTTATAATTTCTAATTCGGGCATAACTTTCAAACATATCGTATATACAATACTATCAATAGATTTCTATTTTATATATTTCAGCCCTAATATCAAATTAGAGTTCGTTATAGTTCGAGAGATTTATTGTTTTTGTTGTTGCGGTTCGTATAGTATTATAATAGCATTTATCAAATAAATAGTCTATAGCTCTAATCGCACCAGTATTTACAACGTTATTTAATTTGATATATTAAAGGCCCGGATTATAGTTGTGTTTTTGTTTTTATTATTCTAGTTATGAGTTAATGCCCTTAGAAATTGAAATTATGAAAATATTTTCCGCTTAACAACATTTTATATACAATATATATAATTATAGACAAGTTTTCGTAACGAACAGAAGTATTTTTCTTTTGCACATAAATTATGTTTTCGAATTAATTTTGATATTATTTAATTAATCATATTAAATTTTATGGTTCTATAAAATTAAATTTTTAATTTTATTGTCTTTTCATATAGTTTTAGTGCAAAATGTTATTTAAAATATTTTTAATTAATTAAATGTTTGTGTTTACCAGTAATAAAATTTATTAAACTAGGTTAATTTATAAAATTTCCGGATTTTTAGCAATAAATAACGTAATTAAATTTTAATTTTGATAATTTAATAAACAAAATAAAAATAATCTTAAAATACAATAAAAATAATTAACAAAAACACTAAATTCAAACAAAAACTGTAAGAAATTCTCAGATTTAAACCAAAAATATATTAAAAGTGTTTACTATATGAGAAAAAACAAATTTGTTTTAATACAATTACCGGTGCTTTACATGTATAGCACATATAGAGGTAGGAAAACAGCTATTATTTAAATGAAGTTTTAATTTATTTTAACTATAATTTACTCACATTTAGCTTAACTGCAATTATTTGCATAAATAACTTATTAAACGGATCTCTAGACTAACAAAACAATAATTAATTATACGTTAAGCCCAGAAAATATCTCAAAGTTAAGACTAGCTAAACAACAGCCAAAAAATAATCTATTAACTTTTTTTCAGTATTAGGCCAGTTAGCAAAGCACCGGCACTCACGGCACTGGTAGTTGTGAACAGTTTTTTATTAGCATCGAAGCTAACCTTACAGTTCGTTAATTAAAAGTTTTTGAGATTATACATAAAACTTGTATTAAAACAAAACGAGATTTTTGTTTAGGATATAATTAAATTATTATTTTGTTTTTGTTATGAAATGATCAGACAATTGATAATTATATTTATTATACGTTTTATTATGTGAACTAATTTTAAATTTAGTTTTAACTAAAATATAAATTAAAATTTTACTTTAAAATTATCTTTTTATATATTATGGGAATAATAAAAAATATTGAAAAATATAACTAAATATTTGACTACTTTTGCCATTAATTGAAATTATATTTTACTCTAATTTTAGTAATTAGTCTTAGAAATAGTTTTCGAAATGTTTGCTCAGAAATAGATTGCAATTAAATGTTCGGAAAATATAAGAATAAAAATGGAAAATATTTATAAAAACATTTAAAGAATAGGAGAAACTCTGCATAACTACTATTAGAGATAATGATCAGACAATTAGAACAAAACCGGAAAAAAAGAAAAATAAAATAAAATAGTTTTCAATCTTTAGAGAAGTGAAGTCACTTAAGAATTGAAAGTTTAAGCGAAAGTAAATAATAATAAAAATTCACTTTAGGTTTTGAACGCATCTTATCTCTTGTACATAATTTTTTTTGTCACTAATTAATGTTAATAAATCATTTAATTCTATTTAATGATCATTAAATGATGCGCTTCTGTGCAATTGGACTAAATATAAATATATAATAAGTTTTTTTGCGTTTTAATCACTTCTTTAGAAAATTAGAGTTTAAATAAAATATAAGTTTTTAGTTCTCAACAAAAAAAAAGTTTAATTTTTGACTTTGCATTAAATTTATACTAGAGGTAACCAAGGGGGATTTAATTAAAAATATCTTTTATCTTTTAAATTTTTTAAATTATTTCTAAATTTTTATCCTGCTAAATTTCTTTCCTGCTGTCTTCCAGCCAAAAGTTTTAAAAAAAAAGCTAGCGTAATTTATGGATAATGTAGAATTATTTCAGTATTTAATGTAACTAAAATTAAACTAGACAAGATTATTTTAAATCTTACTAAATTAAAATTTTTGCATATAACTTATTATATGTTGCTGAATTTTTCAATTATTTTGGTTGACCTTGGCTATCCCTATTATAATAATAATTTAATTTTATGAGGATATGTTTTGTTTAATTTTGATAATCACAAAAAGATTAATTGTTTTTATAGTTGATTTCAAATTTATAACTAAATTATGGAATAATTTCATTAGTTTTTAATTTTTGTTTAGAACTTGTTTTAAAAGTTCGAATAACTTATGTTTAGGTATGAGATATATAACGATAATTATAGCATAAAAAACAACAAAATTTATAAATTAATAATAAATTAAATTTTAATTTAATATTTTTTTGTTTTAATAAGAATTTTATAGAAATTTTCAATTTATATTTAAATAAATAAAAATTTTGTATTAATTATTTGAAATAAATTTTAAGTAAATTAAAAACAATTAATTTTTTGGTTGAAATTGTGTGAAAATTTAATTCTATTTTTAGCGAAAATATTAATATTAAAAAGTAATTAAATTTTTATTGTTTCAAATAGTGTGAAAATTAGCTCAAAATTAAGACAATAATAAATTAACAAATTATTTAATTATTAATAATTTAATTAATCTTAATATAAAATAAGAATTTATAGCTTTTATGAAACAAAACATTTTTTTCGTTGTTTCCTAAAAACGCTTATCATTTGAATTATTGCAAACATTAAATGACAAACAATTTATACAAAAGAAAATTATCTCTTATTTTAATGCAATTATAATTTGAAATAATAATCAGAGAAATGAGTTTCTGTCCGACCGTTCCGTAAATGTATGAATGAATGCATTTTATGTGTGAATGAAAACACTTGAAAAACACAGACATTTGAAACACTAATAATAAATTTGTTTAACTAAAACACACTTTAATTGCTAAACATTTTTCTTTTCTTAAAGCAATTAATCGAAATTAATTTTTTTAATTATTACAAATTTGTTATAATTCACAAATAAATACAACAATTCTCACATAAAATAACCCAAAAATACAAAAACAAAACTCAAATTAATAAACATTAAAAATAATGCGTTTTTTCACTCCATATACAAAATTATTAAAATAATTGTTAAATAATTATAAAAAAAATTTTCAGAAAATATAGAAAGAAATAAAAGTATAAACAATAGAAAAAAAGTCAAAAAAATTTTTTGCATTTATATAATATACTATTTATTAAATTTTTATCTAATAATCAAATAGTTTTGTTAACTAATCACCAGAAGAGTCAACAAAAAAAACCTTTTTTGGATAATAACAATTAGGAAAAAAAAGAAACTAGATTATAATTATTCTTATATTTCAAACTTAATTGTCGCCGTCCACTGCCATCCCATTCCTCTCCCGGTTTAGTGACTCTGACTGTTAGGTTAGTTAACACGCGATTCGCTAATCAATTGTTGCAATTCGTGACAATTTGCTTGAAAAATATATATATATTTATATTTATATAACAAAAAGTAGTTTTACTCAAGAATTAGCAATGAATTGAATAGAATAGAAAGTATTTGAAAAAAAAGGTGAATAAAAAGTACTACTAATTCGTGATTATATGATATTTGACTATTAAGTCGTCTATTAAACGCTCTCTCAATACATGTCTTAAATTGTAATTACATTCTTGTGTTTTAAAGCCAATAATTTTTTCATTACTATTATTATCAATAATTTTTCAATTTTTTTTTCACAATTTATTACATTTTGTTCATTATTACTATTTTTAAACTATATTTATGTTAACTTTTATGGTTTTAATGTTTAAATTTTGAACCTTTTTCTGACCTATTCTTTAGTGACTTTTTTTGTTGTTATTTTGAGTATTAAAAGTCATTTTTCTTTATATTTCTGTTTAAATATTCAATTATTTTACAATTTTTGCGGAATTTTTCTAATGTTTTGTTGTGATATATGGAATGAATTTCTCGATTAATTCAATTATAGTCTTTAGATAACATTAATTCAAAGTTTGTATAAAACAACAAATTCTTGTGTTTAACAAAAATACAAAAATTTTAGAATACATTCAATTCTCTTATAAATTAATCTTTTCTTAATTATACAGTAAATGCAAAAACATTTGTCTTTTTTGCTAAAAATTCTGTTTATTTGTACTCAAACTTGTATTATATAAATAATTACAGAAAACTATTTTCATTTAATTAAATTAAAAACTTTTTTGAATAATTATTGCGTTTATAACAAAAAAATAACAAAAAGACAAAAATATTTTCGAATAAAACAAACGGAAAACTACATAAAAACTACACATTATTTGTCATATAT
>JAQFXP010000227.1:0-37183 GCA_034693685.1 Belba bartosi | reverse complement strand
ACTCACTCACTCACTCACTCACTCTCTACCAAAAAAATCTCATTATTATTACAATATTTGTTTCGTGTCCTAATTCCAGCCGAAAAAATCAACTTTTCAACTTTTCTAGCGCACAGGTAGCGTATGCCTATTCCCAGTGCAAATTGATTGAAAGCAAGAGCTCAGAAATAAGTGATTCAACTTTCACTTCAAATTTTTTCTATACAACAAAAAACGGCTCAATAAAAGTGAACGCATCTTAAAGTCAGATCAAAAAATTATTATTTTTTTCTCCAATTTATTCAATTTTTTTAGCCTCAATTGGCTTTTTAGACAAATAATAAACTTTTTTTGTTTTGTTATGTTTTTGTTGTTGTCTTCCAATTGGAGAACTGATTTCGGGATTTCAGGCCCTCTTATGTCAATCCTTTTTATGCGTTTGCGAACTGTTTTTAACTACTTTTCCGATTATATATAAATTGAATAATTTTCTGTAGACTAGTCATCAGTTCGTTTGCTTCGATCACTAGTTGTTCATTAGAAGTGATAAAACATTTTACTTTCATATATGTGCTTCTGTTATATGTTATAAAACTTTAATATATTTACTATTTTCTACTTATTTATTATTTATCAACAGTTCTACTCTCATATTATATCATATTTTCAACTATGTTTAAAGTAAGTCTGCTTTAGAAAATACTTTTTCAATTTAGTAAACTATATTAAATAATATAACTTTAGCAAGCTGTAATCTAAACGAGAAAATCCTAAACTATATTATTATACTTTAACTTTAAAAGTATTAATATTTTAAAAATAGGTTTTACACTAACAAACAGTAAAATATTATAAAATAGATATAAAAAAGTAAATCTCATAAATAATATATAGTTTTCGTATAATTTCTCAAAATTTGAAATAAATTCAAAAATATATTTGTGTTACAGATATTTGTCGTCACATCTCTGGTCGCTCTTTGCAAAGCGGGTGGTGGAGGAGGTGGTGGTTATGGAGGGGGCGGTAACTCTATTGGATTAAGTGGCGGAGGAGGCGGTGGATATGGCGGCGGAGGCTCTATTGGTCTGAGCAGTGGTGGCGGCGGAGGCTATGGGGGCAGTAGTGGGGGCGGCGGCAGCTTCGGAGGCGGAGTTAGCAGTTTTGGTGGCGGAAAGAGTGGCGGCGGAGGAGGCGGTGGATATGGAGGCGGACAGGGAGGCGGGTATGGCGGTGGCCAACAAGGTGGTTTTGGAGGCGGTGGAGCTGGAGGTTATGGCGGCGGACAACAGGGCGGAGGCGGAGGATATGGTGGTGGCGGACACGGTGGGGGCGAAGGAGGTGTGATTCAGGCGGCGGTTCAGACCAAACATACCGTTGAGATACGACCCGTGAATATACCTCAGGAGGAGATTCAGCCGCAGATCATCGAAGTAGACGCCGGAGACCTTCCGCTCCAAATCCACTTCAAGTCGGCCTCGTCTCGCATAAAGGTAGTCCAGAGCCACCAGGGCGGTGGGGGCGGGGAGGTCGAACAGACTTCGTCGGAGGACGAGCCACACCGTCTGGTGCATGAGGTGACCAAACCCATCATCCAAGAGGTTCGGGAGATAATCACTCCATACAGACGCGTCATTCAGGAGATTCGACCGGTTGTTGAAGAGATCCATACAGTGGTGGCCAGGGGTGAGGGCAGACAGAAGCAGCAGGGAGGCGGTGGCGGCTATGGCGGTGGACAGGGAGGTAGTGGTGGTGCCGGTGGTTACGGAGGCGGACAAGGAGGTGGAGCTGGAAAATCTGGCGGCGGTTCAGGTGGTTATGGCGGCGGCTCTTCCGGCGGCCGATCCAGCGGTGGATACGGAGGTTCTTCAGGTGGCGGCGGCGGTGGTTATAGCAGTGGATCAGTTAGTAGTGGCAAGTCTTCGGGCGGTATGTCTTACGGCGGCGGTTCTACCGGCGGTGGCGGTGGCAGCAAAGGGTACGCCAGCTCATCATAAGTAGGACGAGCTCTTGTGTTTGTCGTCTTTGAATCCAAGAAATGTTTGGCCAAAAAATTTACACAATTTTGCTTCGACTCAAATAATTAGGCATTTATTCTAATTTAAACATAAATTCTATGACATATATGAAAATTATTTCAAATATTTTGTTACATTCAATACAAAAATCATTTGTTAATAATTTTAATTATTTCAAAATATTTGTACAGTTTTACACATAATTATTATCGCATTACGAATATGAATGAAAAAATCCAAAAAAATATTGTATTTTGTCTTTGTATGTATGTATGAAAGTTGTTATGAATTTTCAATAAAATATGAATTTTGGAAAACTTTATTATTTATTAGCTTGTCACATTAATCAAAAATAGTATAATAATTATATTTAAAAGGTATGCTGTTACGGTTTTCAGAAATAAATAAATAAAATCCCGGAAATATTTATAATTATTATTATTGTTAATCCTCTTATCAATTCAATTCAATTCAATTCAATTCAAATTTTTTATTTAAATCAAAACTTAATAAATATTTATCGATTGACTAGACTTTTGATTTGAAAGTTTCTTATTGTGTCTACAATTGCATGTCATCACAAATTGAGAGCAAAAATTATAACTAATTTTTTAAGTTTGAAAAACAGTTGAATTAATTCCTTGTTATTTATTGAATTAATTTTTAAACCAACTTTTTTTGAATAAAAATTTTAAACGTCTGTAAAAATTAAGTTAAAAATTTCTAAATCTATTTTTAAAAATTAATTTGCCTAGTTGGGCTTTTTTCTTTTATTTGATTGTAAATATGAAATAAGATTTTTATTTCCTTAAAATTTAAATACAAATTAATTTTAGTCAAATATAGATAAGTTATTCTAAATTGAGATTAAGTTTATTACAATTCAGCTTGCTTCTTTCAAAATATTTATTCTATAAATAATTTAACATAACTTAAAACATTATATTCTTCAACAATAATTATTTCAAATAAAGATAATTAAAGATTAAAGATAACTAGCAAAAATTATGTTTTATTTTAACTAATACTGTCTACTAATTGTTTATAAATAATAAACCAAAATAGTAAAAAAATTTATTAATGAATTTGTTGTTTTTAACAGCTTGAAAACTAAACATAAAGCCAATGATAGTATTATTGTATTCTCTCACAGTTTAATATACTGTATGTATTTATAATGTGAATAAACCCTTTTTGTTAAAACTTAATTGATAGTCTTTTAGTCTTTACGTAAGTACTGTACTTGTAAGACAAGGTAAACTAAAAATTTAAAAATGACGTTAAATGGGTTTAAATATAAATTTTATTTTAGAAATTAACAAATTAATTTAAATTAATTTTTTTAATATAATACTTTTATCAGTATATTAAAACAATTCTTTGGTTAATTTTATTTTCATAAAATATTAATACTTTAAATATTTTTTAAATAACGTATTTTCTAAATAGTATTGATAGTTATACTGTAGTAATTAAAAAAATTTAAAATACAAATTAACAAAATTATTTTTATTTATTTTAATTATAAATTATCAACTTGGTGATTTAATTTATTAATTTTTAAAATTATTTTTAGAATAATTTTTCTTAAGTATTCTTTTTATAGTGAATTTATTAGCAATCAACTTTTAAAATTATAAAGAAAATTAAAAAAATTTTAAGTTTACATATATAATAAAGCATAATTTCAGAAAGGAAGAAATAGAGCAATCAAAAATCTTTAATTTTAAATTTAACCTTTATACAAGATCGTAAAGAGGAAAATCAGCCAAAAATTATTTTAATTTTTAAAATTGGCATTTATCCTCCTAGCATTTAAGAGGATAAGTAATTTTTACTTTTTTGCCAGCCGCCAAAAACCGCCTGTAATTTTTTGGAAGGTTTTCTGACTAAAATTGGAAAATATTTTCTAAATTGTAGCAAAATCCGATTTAAATCTATTTATATTAAATAAAAATAAATACATAACCGTTTTTAGCGTTCCTGATTTCCCTGGATCGGCCGACCTTCTCGATTCTCGCATTTATCTTTCTAACATTTTTTTCCACAAAAGGTATTTCTTTAATAATTGATTGGGATCAAAGGCAACAGGAAAATCTTTTTTATTGCCAAAATTAGCAGGTTTTTCCTAAATTAGTGCTAAATTTAGTTAAATTAACTAATTTTAATTAAAATCCGTTTTAATTTTAGTGCATCATAATTAAGATAATTTTTTAAATCAGTTTTTGAAAAATTCCTATTATGATCAAAATTCGTATAAATAACGAGTAAGTAATACAATTGTAGTGATAGACTATCACTGATAGTGTTATACAAATAAGAATAGAAAATCACTTTTCACTAAATAAGAATAGAAATTAAATATTAGCAAAACTTTTGTATTTATATTTTTTGACCACTAGACTAAACAGGGAGTAAACAGTAAATAATTGGAATGAGTTAGGTTGGCGATCTGTTCAAACACTTATGGTCTACGGCTTAAAAATATGACAAACTGGTTAATACAAAACTTGTCCACTAGTATTTGGAACGATTTTATTTGTTAATTACAAAAACAATTAAAAAAGTTTTAAATGTAAAACATTCTCGAAGTGGTGACCCTGTCTTTTGGCTATCAAAAGACACCAATTTTTCCGAAATATTAGTGTCCAACTGATTGTGGTCATCGAAAGTGTGCGCCACTCCCGTTGAGTAGGTTTCCAAAGCTCTTCCATTGCAATGCGTTGCAATGCATAAGCGCGCGTTTTAATAAATCAGCCAAACATAAATAAATCGGTACAATACAATTAAACCGCAATTCTTAGTAATTTTTACTCTTTTTGTAAATTAAACTTTATATACGACTTAAAGATAACTAATTTGAAAAAATTTGAAATTTTTAAACTTCCTAAAATCATTGTTTAACTAAAACACGGACCGGAAAACCAAAAAATGGAGTGATTGCTTCTAATTAGATTTAATTTAATTTTAGAAATTTTTTTATAAATAAACATAATATTAATTGAAAGTCCAATAAATAACGATTAATTAGTTATAAGTAATAAATCTGTGCCCATAGTATTTAAAAAATTCTTACAGTCTAAAATCGTTCCAAATACTAGTGACCATGTTTTGTAGAGTTTAATAACAATTACACAATTTATAAAAACAATTTAAAATTCAATTAATGAATAAATGCATTAAGCAATTAATGCTGTCATTGTTATTTATTTCTTCTCAATTTCTAAAATATAAACTTTAAATTTAAACTAATATAAAAAAAATTAAACACATTTTCAATTGAATTAACTAGAATGAATTTTTGAACAAATGTGTTTGAAAATGTTTTACTGTTTTATATTAAAATTAATAATATTAAATCTTAAGTCAAATTTTAATTTATAATATAAATTCATTATTACTAAACTTCAATTTGTCTAGGCCATTAAAATACATATTAATAACTCATTAAGTAACTTATACCTTTAGGAGATTTTGAGTTGGTTTTTTTTCTAGAATTAACAAAACTAAAGGATTTAAAAAGTTTCCAACTTGCAAAAAATACAAATTACTTGTGACTATTCATGTTACATTGACATTATTAAACATTATAAAAATAAAGTAATATTTGAAATTAATTTTAATTAGTAATTTTTAATACTATAATTAATATAAGTATAGTATTTAATATTTTTATATCAAAAGTTAACATTGGAAAAATTTAATTCGGTCATACACACACGCTAGTTGTTTTGTTATTTGACATATGCTTTAAAATTGAAAAAATATTTTTGTCAGATTAAATTTATATGTTCTAGTATTGAAATTTGAATATTTTTAATCGTTACTAGTTAATTTCCATTTTTTATAAATGTTTTATTTAATATTGATCTTATTACTAATTCAAATAAGTAATGTATTCTCTTACAAAGTTACACTGGACAATTTATAAATTTAATAATTTAAAAATTATACTTAACAATTAAGATTTAGGTCACATGATGTGGCAACCTGGCTTAGTTTGCAGCAACAACACGAGTGGATATATTCGATATAAATATTCGGGAACTCATATTTGTGACGCAGACTCGTATTTTAAAAAACTAAAGTGGAGTGCCGAGGGCTATTCAAATATAACGTGCAACAACGTTTACGCCGGTTATGGTAACAGCAATATTAGATTAGAAGGCCTAGATCAAAATAAAACGAGCATTATACTAAAATCACGGTCAGCATATTTTTCCCGGATCAATTTACAAGGCGTTGAGTCTTACAGTGCATTTTTGTGGGTTTTTGGCGGCCCGTGTAATGGGGCCCTGATGCATTTGAATATGGAATTGCATCCTTATGTAGGTTCGTGTGAATCAGCTACGGGTGTGACCGACGCCGTAACGCGAAGAGGTTTGATCAAAGTTATTGGTTTTAATAAGTGTGAATCTATTTGTTTTGGTCATACTATTGCCGAGTATTGTCCAGGAAAAGTTTTTTAATTTAAAATTGCAAAATAAATATAATTAAATAAATATATTATACTTGTATTATAATAAATAGTAAAATATTAATTATTGTAATTATAGTCAAGCAATAAATAAAATGCTTATGAAAACGGTATTTTGCATTACAAAACTTAAAATGGTATAAATAAAAAACTTTTATATTTTTAATAATAATAATAATAATTATTATTATTATTTATTAATTAATTTTACAAAATTATTTCTATTAATTTATAAATTTTAATTAATTATGCAACATGTTGATTTGTATTTTTAGTAAAAAAAATTTTATTAAAACATAACTAAACATACTATTAATAAATTGAAGTAAATTATTAGACCAAATATAATTTTTTATTATAAGATATTTTATATGCCAGCATAAAATAAACGTTTTACAACATTAAACATTTTTAAAGTCAATTTTTTTTATTAATTCCAAAATAATTTAAATGTTTTATAATGTACCTAATGAGCAATTTAATACTTTGTGTATTATTTTAGTTAAATATATTAAATAATCAAATGAGTGTATATTTTATACATTATTTAATCTAAAAATTAATTATTGCCTTAAACCTAATTTTGTATTAATACACTTTAAAAGATTATTATTTTTTAATTAAATTTAAAATCATTGCTTTGTCTGAATATTTGCAAAACATAATTAAGTTTAAAATACTGACAACTATTGTATAGACAAAACTAACAATATAGCCATAGAGGACAGTTGGTCTGTGGTAATCCCAACCCCTGAGCATCACTGAACGCAATGCATCCAATGGTTGTGTAATTGGACTCAAATCGGAAATATATCGGAAATAATAAGGAATCGATTGCGTCGGCCAAATCACCCCTGACATGATCCATATGGGAAGCATTAGGCCGGTTAATCCAATCTAGAATAAACCAAGTTACAATTTAATATTTAGTCAAATGTTACTTTATCATATTTACTGTATAGACAAATAATATAAATATATTTAATTTACAAATTAGATATACATAATTAGTATTTTTATATTAATTTTTTTAAATTTATTTAATTTAATATTAGATTTATAGTGTTTTAAATATATATAACTAAATTTAAAATAAATTATTAATTAAAAAATATAACATGTTTTATTTTTATTATATAATAAAAAGTAAATATAATTAAGTAATTTTAAATTTTTAAATAATAATTTTTTAGTTGGACCAATTAATAGTTAGAATAGTTTAAAATCTAAATTAAAAAAAGATTTTTAACTTAATGTATTTAAATAAAAAATTATGCTAATTGCTTAAGGTAATTTTCAAATTATTAATTTATTAATAAACATTTATTAAATAATAATTATATTTGAATTTATTCTTATTATTAGCATAAATTAGTAATTTAGTCAAATTAAACAGTTTAAGAATGCTGTATTTTTTATGTTATGTTAACAGATTTTTACTACTTCATTTTCAATTGTTAATTTATTACAATTTAAATATTATAATTATAATATTTAAAATTCCTTTTTATTTTTTTTAATAATTAAAACAATTATTTTATTTGCATATTATTCTACAATAATTTTTCAAAATACAATACAAATAGAATTTTTACCTGCTAATTCATTTAATTAAACAATAAATTTTGCAATGTCTTAACTCTGTTTATAACTAAAAATATTATATTAATAGAATATTAATATTTTGTTTTATGTATTAAAATACTTTATAAAACTTATTTTTAATTAATAAAAACAAAAATTAAAAAAACTGTTTTCAAACATGTTATTTTTATATACGTAAAATATTACTATAAAATAAATTGAAATTGTGATTGATTAAAATTTTTATTTTTATGATAACTGTATTTTTTAAACATGTTTAAATATAAAAATAAGATACAATTAACAAAATAATATTTAATCTAATAAAAATGTAATAAATAAAAAATAAACAATCTAAACTCACCCCGACAGAAATCTCATCAAATAGTATCAAAGATATAAGTAATCCGATAGCCATTCCTTGTAAGCCTTGTAATGCAAAAAGAATGAAGACCTCGACATAACTGCCCAGTTGTACGTTATTGAGCAAAGCAAACGCAACTAGCATCGAAATAGTCACCTGGATCAGTATAAGCAGAACATTCTGTATTGTATGTGCTAGGAAAAATTCGAGCGGCTGCACACCAGCCACAAACACACGTTCCATGCTCGTATTTTTTCGATCATAAATAATCTGAAATGCTGATATTATCATTGGAAGCACATGAGCTAGCGCCATCATCAAGCCTGGTGAAATGTAGACATTTAGGTTTAGATCAACTTTGCCATAAATGGGCTCTTCAAAAGTAATCGGGTAGAAATATCGGTACAAATTATGGCCAAACTCTGGACTTAAAGCAAGCAAGAATTTATCAAACGCTCTCAATACCGAGTTATAAATTAGATTGCCAACGATACTGTCGCTAAAATCGGCATATAGCTTAACGGCACTTGTATCAAGCTCATTATCGGTCATCTCATACAAGTCAGTAAGTCTGAGCTCAAAAGTTTCGGAAAAATTTTTGGTGAATACTATCGACAATCGATTTGTTCCGTCGACTACCGAATCGAAAGCCGACTTATTGTCCGGATATTCATACAAATGTAAATAGTGTTGATCTATGGATTCAATAAATAGCTGGGACAGTTTCGAATTTTGATCATCGTTAAAATATGCAATGGGTATGTTAAACGGTCGTTGACCAATCGAAAATTTCATTGTTATCAAGGCAATTAGTGGCAGAGCATAGAATATAAATAGAAAAAGTGGCCGTCTCTTTGTCAGTATATAGTACTTCCAAAGCATTACTTTAACGCGTTTTAAATCAACAAATTTTTGCCGACTTTTATAGACATAGTTTGGATTTTCCTTTTCATTTACATAAATGCCATTCGAATCGACGTTTTCCTCAATTAAATCGCTTTCTGTTGAATCAAAGTCTGACTCATTTTCATTGACAACACTTTTTTGATTTATTTGATTTATCTTTCGCTGACATAATATGAGAAACACATCTTCGAGAGACCGGCACTGATATTCGTTGAGCAGTTTTTGAGGACTGGACTGTCGTAGGATTGTACCATAATTCATGAAGGCCACATTTGCTGCTGTCCTCGCCTCTTCAATGTAATGCGTGGTTATTAGCACGGTTTGACCTGGCACAAACAAACAAGTTCAATTTGAATTGAATTAATTTATTTAATTTATTTATTGTTTAATTATTTTAATAAGTAAACATGTTTTAACTAATTTAAAAATTTGCCAATTAATTTTTTGTTTGAATAATTAATCAAGAACATATTTGTTTTAAATAATATATCTAAATATTAGTATAAAATACAGTTTCCTGTTTTTTTAAATTGAAAATAATTATTTTTATAAATTGCTTTTTTGTGTTCTAATAGGATTTTATATGTATTTATTGCTTTATGAATATGTCAATGATATATAATTTATTTTATATAAATTACTCTATAATTTCTTTTTAAATAAATTAATGTAAATTATAAAATATAGTTTAGAAATAAAAATACATTTATAATAAAGCAATTTTTAAAATGACTACAAAATACCAGACATCAATGAAATACTTTAAAAAATTTAACTAGTAATAAAAAATCATTAAAACACATTTATTTAATTATGTCTTGTATTACTATTTCGAAAACTACTTTAGATACATAAGTTATTTAAAAGTTTGATAAAAAAAACAAAATGTCAGAAAGCTTTTAACTTAAAATTTAATCGTGATAAAAATGTTAAAATTGTTATAATTTGCTCAATATAAGATCAAGGCTAAAAGTCTAAATAACTAAAATATAAAGTTTAAAGCTTAACAATCTAACAGGTAAAAATTTGCAATAATTTAAAAGCTACCATTTTAAAAATTAACCTAAAATTACTTAATAAACAAAATATATAATGTGATATATATAATTTGTCAAGATCAATTAATTATAAAAATTTATTTTAAAAATAATTTAAAAATATTTACCATATTTTTGACAAATCATTTCCAAATACTGCCAAATACGGCACCGGAGTATCGAATCGACGCCAACAGTCGGCTCATCCAGAATAATAAGCTTTGGCCTATGAATCATAGTGACGGCAATCGACACCCGGCGCTGCTGTCCTCCACTCAACCGACTAATCGGCCGATTCTTTTCGGGTAAATTCAATATTTCGATTAAGTCATCGATTCGGTCCAAAAGCTCATCACTGGTTAAGTGATATAACTTTCCATAATATGTGAGAATCTCTCGAATCGTAAACTCTTCGAAAAGCGCCAATTCCTGAGGCATATAACCGACGCCTTCGCCCGGAATGTCTGCATTTTTAGAGCCCGGTCTGACACCAAACACTCTTATGGTTCCATTTTTACATGTGAGCCGACCCAGTATTGAGCGAATTAGTGTAGTTTTCCCGCAACCATTTGGACCCAACAGTGCAAATATTTTGCCTAAAATACAAATTATTTTCTATTAATGTTTGCAAAAATATTATCAAAATATTATTTAAAATTTTAATTTTGTACTAGTTAAACTAAATTATTAATATAAAAAATAATTAAATTGTAAACATGCAAGTTATATTAGATTTAATTTTGATTTATTAATTTATTTTTAATATGCTATAAAAATTATTTAATAAAATCTTTGTTATAATTGTTGTATAAATTTTTCAAATAATATACATTAAAATTTAAATGTAAAAAACAGCAAAGTTAAAAACAAAAAAAACAAAAAATTTACACAAAAAAAACAAAACAAATACAAACCTTTCGGAATAAGCAAGGTCAATTTATTAAGCACTTTGACATTTTTACTATATTCAAACTCCACACTACGTATATCAACAGCTAAATTTAAAGCCTTTTTTCTAACTTTTGGATTCGCATCAATACATTCATCAAAGCCTTTCGCATACGAAAAGATCTCCATATTATCGAAACTTACGATTTGAACTAAACTGAAAAATCTTTCAAATGCTAACAATAGACAAAAACATGTCTAAATAGATGAGTCAGCAATAAAATTGGTTTGTAGGCACAAAGAGAAACATAAACAAGATGGTTTGATGAAAAAAATTGGACAAACTTGAAAAATAAGATTTAATTTAAGATAATTACATAGTTCGCACGTAAGTATGTGTTATACGGGAGTGTCAGTTGCAAACTGTATGATAGGCTATCATTGACTCAAATGTTGAGTCGGATTGCATTCACTAGTATTGCAGACAATGTTTATTTCGTCAAAAAAATCTAATATCACAATAAAAATGAATAACAGGTTTTAAACCATTCATACGACGATTGGTTTTTTGATTTTTTTCAATGCTTTCAATGCCAATACGGTTTTGGAATATTTAATGACTTTTTTATTTTTATTATTGGAGTTATTTGTGATTTTCTATTCTATGTTCTGACATTTTTATTGCTTATTACTGTTTATACTTGAAGTTTAATTAATTTTTAAAAATCCTTTATCTTTGCTTGTGACAATAAAGTGGAGTTGGAATTCTCCAAACAAATTTTTAAAAATATTTTCAATGACTTTTTAATAACTTTAATAATTGTTTTATACCTTTTAAATACAAAAATTTTCAAAGATAATTTTAAATTGATGATTTTAAATAACCTAGCAAACAAAGCTGACAACATTTATTAAAATTGTGGTTAGACACGACAATATTTTAATTAAAAAATAATTATAATTTGGAACAAATATTTCTCAAATGTATAAACCAAAAGAATTTATAAAGAAAAACATTTAATTACTTGAATGAAATAGTTTTTGCATTCTTAGATTTTCAATCTCAATCAAATCAATATAAATTAAAAGAGAAGAAAAAGTTTAACAAAATTTGCCCACTATTACAGTTAGTGAACTAGACACAAATTAGGGACAAGGATATTTTTGTAGCTAATACTTTCCTTTAGTGGATTAAAAGTTATTTGTTTTATTGTTAAAAACTTTTTTTTGTAATTATTTTGTTCTAAATTATGTTTGATATCACTATCTTTCCTAAATTATTTATTATTTATTTGTAAAATTAATTTATATAAAAATTAAGTAGTTTATTTTTAAATTAAAATTTAATATTTAAAAACATTAGTTTTATAAATAAATTAAATAACAATATAAGTTAAATTAAAATATTTAAATTTATTATGTTATTAATAATAACTTATTATCACTAATAACCTATAATAATTTGTTCATAAAAAAATATTTTTCCTAGCCATGCTACTATATAAATTAAAAAGCCTACTGTGTATTAAATATACAAATACAATGCCTACAAGATTATTTTTAAATTAATAAATTTACTGCATAATTAATAAAAAGTATAAATGTTAAGTAACAAATTTTTAAAATATTGAGTTGTAGCTTGTCTCTTTGATAAAAATGTTAAAATAATTTTTTAAGAGTATAATATTGTTATAAAAACTATGTTAAAACTTTTTTATATGTAAAGCAAAATTATTTGCCAGGAAAATAACTAGTTCAATAAAATACACGCACTCATCTCTGACTCACGTCTGTACAATGGCTTAGAGCGCTATTCAAATGTGTCCCCAATTTTGCTTTTATTCTTCTTATAGTGAAAGTAGAGGTTTTATTGCAATTATGTTAGTGTAGGGAAAATATAAGTTTAATTCAATGAGATTTTAAAAAAATTAACATAATAACTTAGTTTTGCAATGTATTATTCGTTTGATTACCTCAAGTAACGCAATTCAAATATTTAAATCCTTTCTTGTTTTATAATTGTTTTATTGCATCATAAAGATGCAATGTTATTTTTAAAAATAATTTATTATGGGGAATTTTACTTAAAATACAATTTTAAAATTTTGTGATCAATATTTAAAACAAAAATAATTAATATATATTTAATAACTTGATTGACCCTGATAATCTCATTTGATAGCATTTAAAATTAGTTAACGTCAGATAATATAATACTAGATAAGATTAAGAAAGTATTAATTTTAAGACAAATAAACTATCTCTTCCGTTATTTCTTCAAGGCAAGGTTTAATTAAAATACAATTATATTTAAATCTAATAATTTTTTTATTTGTAGTTTACCGGTAAAATCATTTAGATTTTAGAAATTAACATGTAATTATTATTATATAATAATAATAAATAAATTTGAAATTAATAATACTTGTGTTTTTAAAAGTAAAAATATGTTTTTATTAAATAAATGACAAAACCAACTGTTTAATATTTTTGCATATATGACTCATTCTTTTCAAAATAAATAACAAATTTAACATGGTTTTATTTTATCAAAAATGATAAATTTCTTAAATAAATAAATAATTATATTTTTATTACTATTGTTTAAAAAACAAAAAACATAAAATAAAAATTATTTACCTATTTACAATAAATTTAATTATTTAAAAATAATTATTTACTTGTCAACTTCTTGTATATAATTAATTAATTAATTATTTTTTTGAAATAAAATAAAATTTACTAAACTATTTATGAGTAAACTTTTGGTTCTCAAGGCAATTTAAGTAATAATAATTATTTTTAAAAACATTTTTAATGTCCGCAAATGGGGGCGTTTAGGGTGTTTTTATTTAAAAATTTTATTACTTTTAGTCAGAGATCGAGAAGGTGGGTCGATTTAGAGGGGGGAAGCAGGAGAGAGATTTTTCTCAAAATTTTGGCTAAAAACCTAGAAAGGATTGGGGGGGGGGGGGAGATTTTCAAAATCGTTTAAAAAACCTATATATTTATAAAGAAATTTTGCCTAATTTAACTGGATTTAAACCAATTTAGGGAAAATTTTCTAATTTTGGGCAAAAAACCTAAAAAATTTGCCGGCCGACTTTCGCGGCTGGCAAAACGTTTAGAGGGGTATCTTTTCTCGGGCCAAATGCTAGGGGGAGAGATAAATCCAAATTTTTAAAATCAGGGTAGATTTTTGTCTGATTCCCTACTTTCTCGATCTCTGCTTTTAATATTAGGAAAATTAAATCGTTTATTTAAAATATTTTAAGTTTCAACTTTTATTTTAAAATTATAGTACAATAAAAAAATTTAAAAATTATTTATAATTACTAAGTTTAAAAATAAAATTACAGTTTATATTCTATTTATAAAAACTGTAATTTTTTAACATAAATAAATTATAAATATATAATTAATATTTCTAGAATAGATTGTAATTTAAAATTAAATAAAAATTGTTTCTAAAATTCAAATGTTTTGACTACATTAGTTAATATATTTAAGTAGTACAAATAATACAAATAATTAAACAAAAACTTATAATAAAATTTATTTTGATTATAAAAAATGTTTTTAAAATTAATAAGGATTTTATGTAAACTGACGTAGACACAAAAAAATTAACCCATAGTTAGCAACAGGCATAACAAAAATATATTATTTTTTAATATAATTTTTACATTAATTGTAGATGTTTATTTAAATTAATTAATTTAACATGTGTCTGTCAAAAATTATTGTTTGTTAATATAAAGTATTTAAACATTTTGTAAAATAAAATATTTTATATTTGTTTTAAAAACACAATTTATCAACTGAAATTATTTAACACTATGTCGAAAAGAATGTTTGTTGTATTAATATTTGTCGTTCTAATTAATTTAGTTGTATTGGAGCAATGTCGTGTTGATCAGATTAATTTGGCCAAATCAACTGGGCATAATGTAGCTAAAAGAGCAGTTGACTGTACTGGCTGTTGTGTCAAGACCAAAGTTGGAACAACAATTTGCAACTATTTAAAATGTTCGGCTGATTGCTGTAAAACATGCAGGAAAAATTGACTTAAAAATTAAAAGGCAGTAAAACAAGTATTTGACCTAAAATTAACCTAAAATGGACCTAAATTTGACCTAAAATTGAACTAAAATTGGACTAAAATTGCAATTAAAATAATAAATTTTTAAGATTTAACTAAACAACTGTTTAAATAAGCTTAATTTAAATTGATAATGGAAATATATTTTGTTTAATTATATTGCACTAAAAATTGATATTATTATTGTAATATTAAAGTATATATATTGCAATTCTGAATAAATAAAATTTTTTTATTATTAATATACAAAATGCTGTAATTATTTCTACAAAAAAAATAAATTTATTAAAAATATAACAACAATAATAGATTGTATAATAATGATAAAATTAAAATATTCAAGATATTATTATGATAGTAATAATTATAATAATCTTAATGCAAATTATAATTAATCAAGTTAATTGCAAAACAGCAAACAAATCTAATAATAATTCGTGTAAAAATACATTTTTTGTAAAATATTGTATTGAAAAAAATAGTACAATTTTACAAAAATTAGCAAAATGTGATGAAAAGAGTCCAAATGAGGCATTAATTATTTTATCGTTTACTTAATTTTAATAAAATATTTTTTAAATAATTAAACTTAATTAAAAAATTATTTTGCAGCTAAAAGCTATTTCAAATGCTTGTTATTATCAAATAAGAAGAGAGCAAGGCAAAACTAAAATTCTTACTCTGGGAGAAAAACGCGACATATCATGTAATATAGTTTGGAGCCAAAAAGTAAATATGCAAATTTATTCAATTATTTAAAACTCTATTTTATTTACTAATTAAATGTCTTATTTACAGTTTAAAAATTGTATTAAAAAATCATTAACAATAACAAAAATAAAAGAATTAGAAACAAAATACACGCATTCAAAGCTTGAGAAAATTGAAAAAGACATTATTGTAAGTTTAATTCAAAATATGTCTAATTAATTTGAATTAATTATTTTTATTGCGTTTAGAAGTGCAATTGTGACGTTTATAAAATACCGTATAATTAATTATATGAAGATTATTTTATTTGATTGTATCAAATTTTATATAATTTTTTAATTATAATTAAAATCTAACTTACTTGCTAATTAACTATTAAATATTTTTAAAATTTGTTAAAACAAATTAAAAAATTTTAATGAGATTATTTTATGACTTAAAAATGATTGTTTGTTTAATGTTTAAAACTCAAGTTATTAGTTATTTTGTTGTTTAATTAAATAAGGATATTATACTATTAAAATAATTATTAAACAGGATTTGCAATAATGAAAAGGTGTTTAATTTTTAAAAAAATAACATGGGCCATTTTATAACATAAACAATTATATTTGAGCAATTGTAAAGAGAGATAAGCCAAAAATCCCATTATTTTAGAAACTGGTATTTATTCTCTCTAACATTTGGTCCGCAAAAAATCTACTGTTCAAATTTTTTAATTTGTTGACCAAATTATTGCTAAATTAAGTAAAAATTTCATTATAAAGGTTTTTTGAGTATTTTTTGTTGGTGAAAATTTTCTACCTTAATAACCCTTAGATTTTTGGCTAAATTTTTTTGGTTGAAAATTCCCTCTCTTGATAGCCCTAGAGTGGCCGAACTTCTATAACACTGCTGTAACTAAATATTACAGAAAACAACTGTGTTTGTTATAAATATATAATTCTACAATTTTTTTACTTAATGTTTAATTTAAACATAAAAAAAAATTTTAAAAATATTTATTCATTGATAAAATATAGATATTAATAAATAAAATTGAAAATAATATACAGTAGTTGTTAAACAATGTATTTCAAACGCATAGTTTTTTGTACTATGCAATATTTCATATGATTGCAAAATAATTACTTGATAAATATTTGTAAAATAAAAAATATAATTTAAATAAATAAAATTTTAAAAAATTTTATATTACTAAAAAACATTAAATATTTTGCAACTTACTAATAAAGGTAAAAATTATGTTTACATTAAAAATATAATAATAATAATAGTACATGTAGATCATATTTGAAATATTTTGCATATTAAAAACTGTATAAATATCAATTATTTGCTTTGCATAAAATATTATTTTTAATTTGTTTAATAAAACTTTAATTTTGAAAATATTATATAAATTTTAACATATAATTTCTATACCTTTAGAAATAAATCTGATTAAATATAAAATATAAATTATTAGTTTATAATAAAATCTTAAAAATAATTTTAACCATAACTTGTAAAACTAGTTTTAAACAAGTTTCACTTTATTTAACAATGTTTGCACTAGTTATCATAGCAGGAATTTTGGCCACAATTAGCCAGACAAATTGTCAACCACCACCAGGGAATGATTACACTTGCTTCAAAATATTTTTTCCAAAATATTGTGTTGAGAAAAATGAGACCATTTTGGCGGCACTAGAAAAATGTGAAGAAAAACATCCAAAAGAAGTTTGCGTTATAAATATTAAATTATTATATAATTTATTTTAAAACTTTTTAAAATTTTTGTTTAGATTAAAGCAATTGAAGGAGCGTGCATTGAAGAAATAAGAAAAGAGCAAGGCAAAACTGGACAAATTACATATACTGAATTTCGTGACTTGGAATGTGATAAAACTTTGGGCAGAAAAGTAAGCATAATAAATTGTAACTTATTGAAAATTTAATATTAATTAAATTAATGTACAGTTTGGCGAATGTTTAAATAAAGCCTTAACTAAAGAAAAAATTGCAGAGCTGGAAAAAATTTATCCACCACCTAAATTGGACATGATGGCAAGAAGTGTCAATGTAAGTATATTATTACAAACTATTATATTATTACTAACAAGTTAAATAATAAAATTTATTAATTTAAAATTTCTTAAAATTATTATTATTTTAATTTAAAACTAATTTAAATCTTTTTAATAGAATTGTGATTGCGACGTATATAACATTCCCCGAACCTAAGTAATCCTTGCATTTAATACTAATTTGGCAAATATTATTTAAAATCTATTCAAAAACAATAATAAACAAAATTTTGACCATTTTAATTAATTAAATCATATTAATTTTAATCTATATTATAATTATTGAAATATTACAATTGGCAAGTTTAAACAATAATATTTTATTTGCACTAATTGTTATTTAACACAATAAATTAGAACATTTTATTTTAAATATAACAATATTACTTTTTAATAAATAATTTAAATTTTTATTGCTAAATTTGATTTTAATTAAATATAAATTTAAATTAAAAAAATTAGCATTTGTTTATTAATAACATTTAAGATTAAAATATGATTTAATTTAGCATATATAATTTATAAAAATTAATTATGTTATTTAATAAATATATTTATATAAACTCAATTTACAATCTGTTAACTAACAAACAAATAATCACTAATATTATAATAGCAATAATTGCTATTAAACTTATTAGATTAAATTGCTCATGATGAGAAAATACAGGTATATATCTACGATTTGTATTGATAACTTCAATTGTTGAATTATGTCGCGATTGTTGTGGATAAGACGTTTGTCTTGCATTAAAATGAGATTGGTAAGGTGGTGGTGGTGTAGTCGGCAATGGATTACAGTTTGTATGACTTATTAGAGCAACTTGTGATGAAGTTCTATTTTCAAATAATTGCTCGTATGTTGGCAAATCGGCGTTTCCCATGTTCACTGTATTAATAAAAGTGTTTTTAATATACTTTAAGCAAATTCGTAAAATAAAATAAAAATTTAAATTTAAATTATAACCTGTTTAAATATTATACAAAATAAATAACAAGAATATACTTGTTCGTTATTTACTTATCCAGCAAATATATTTTATTATTTTTACTTAAAAAATTTTTCATATTAACTGGCAATAACATTTTGAAACATTATGTCAGCTCTATATTAATTTTGTAAATAAACGTATTTTAATTAAAATATTATATTTATTATAAATTTTTATTTAAAAAATAGTCTATTTGTCATGTTTAAAATTATTTATGTTTAAAAATTAAATTTACACAAATAATATTTAATTAATTTTATGTTATCCAATTACTTATTAGTTAAAAAATTTTAAAACCTAACAAAATAAAATTCTAAACTGCAAAAATTTAAATGCGTAAATAATTTTATTCTCTTACTTAAATATTTAATTTAATTACTTAAAAATTATAATTTTTACAATTATAACTAATAAAATTTATTACATAATTTATGCAAACCTTAAAAGCAATTAAAAAGTATTATTTAATTATATAATATTTTCTATCACAATTAAAAAATTATCAAGAATAAAAAATTATGAATAATATAAAATAATTTATTTCAATTAATTTGAAATCAATTTCAATCTTGTATCAATAAACCGATATTTATCAAAATCCTGTTTAAACAGAAAAATTGTATTCAAACAAAATGCTAACAAAATTAGGCAATAAAAATAAATAGGTAAGATATAATTTGTAAATTTGGATAAATATTATTAAATTTTAAATATTTTTTGCTTGACTTATTTTTTGACTATTAAACAATTTATTTTAAAATAAAAATTATTTAAAATATAAATTGACAAAAATTGACAAATTTGTTATAGCATATAAGACTATTTTACTAATAAAAATTATAAGACTAGTTATTAATCAAAATTTTAATTAATTTCTATCAATTTAATGAATATATTAATTACAGTACAAAGTCATCTAACATTCATTCAGCAATAATGGCTAATTATTACAGTTTAAACAAACAAACAAAAACATTCTTAATTTAATTAATAATTCCATTAAAATTAGATTAAATATAATAAATTAATTTTTTAAAAATTTATCCAGAAAAACCTGGTCACTTTCGAAATATTATTGATGTAAAAATGTAAATGAAATATATTCTCGTTATTAGAAAATATATTTATTCAGCATTTTTGCGAATCAATAACAAAAAAACATTTAGATTTCATTGTAACCAATAATTAGCAGAATTTATTGCACAACAAAAGAGTAAAATTAAAATTATTTTCAATATTAAACCCAAAAATATTTTAATTATTGTCATTTACAGTTAGAAGTTGTAACAAAATGTTTTTCAAAATTACACTTGTTGTTATATTAATAGTAAGCATTAATTGTTCGCCAGTAGCAGATACTAAGACAAAAAAGGAAGAGACAGTTGAGCAAGCTCGTATGAGAGAGTTTTTCAATAAATACTGTGATGAAAATAACACTGATACTTTGAAAAAATTAGAGGCTTGCGAAAAGACTCAGCCAGCTGAGGTAAAAAGCTTATATATTTTAAAATTCTATATAATTTATTTTTAAAATTTCAAATTTATTTAGTTGAAAAAGTTAGAAGATGATTGCATTAGCGAAGTGCGTAAGAAAAATAGTATGACTGGAGCAGTCTCTTATAGAGAGCTACGAGATATTGAATGCGATGAAAAAATGGGCGATGAGGTTTGTTAAATTAATAAATTAAAGTTAACTCTAATTACAAAAAAAACTTGGTTTACTCAAATTTGTTTTGTTTTATACAATACTATAATTTAAATTATATATATCTTATTTCCGCGCATATTCTTGCATGTTCTTAAAAGTGAGTTTGACCATAATTACAAAAAAGCCTTTTAGTGTTTGGGCATGCAAGGTATACAAGATTTTATATAAACTTTTTCATCTATAAAATAATATAAACCGTTTACTAAGAATACAATTCAGATTATATTTCTTATATATTTTACAAAATAACTATTATTAATAATATAAATTACATAATAATTAACAATGTTTTAACCGTTTTTGAGTAAAACTAAAATTTAAATAATAAATTTGTTATGTTATTGTAGTATTTTTAAAAATTATACTTTGTACAGTACTATTTATTATCTTGATAAAAACAAACAATTAACGGTTAAACACCTGCAATGATTATGATATTTTAATGTTTTAATATTTTACATTAATGTTAGAAACATTCATAAAACTGATTTTATTCCACACGCCGGTATAACAACATGCCGGTATACCATGCTGGAATACGGTATAAATATTTACCAGGGAAGGAACCTAAATCTCCGATTATAAGCAAAATTTTATTATTTAAAATTAAAGTTAATTTTTTGTTTATTACATAATCATTATTTATGTCTGCTAATGCGTCCAATAAAATAAAAATAAAAATACACAAACTTTTACTCTTAAATAAATATTCCTGTACATATTATTATTTAGATTTACCCAGTATTTAAAATTTTTATATTTAGAAAGATTAATTTACAGTTTGTAATGCTTTTATAATTATAATAGATTAACCATTTAATAAAACTGAAAAAACTATTTTACAGTTTATAAGTTCTCCTTAAATTATATAAATTTTATGGAAAACAATTATTTAATAAATAAATTTATGTATAATAATGTTTATTTTCTTTATACAATATCATATTTATTTTTAAATAATACTTAATGTAAAATATTTAATTTATATTGCTAATTTATAAAATATGACAATATTTATAATTCCGTAAAAATCTTTTAATTACATAGTTTAATTGTAATTATATTTTTAAAAATTAAAACATATTACAAAATTATAAAACTGTTATTTAAAACTTAATTTTTATTTATTTAATAAAAAGGATTAAATAAATATAATTTTAATACCTAAATTATACCCATTGAATTATTATTAATTATAAATAAATTTAAATTATAATGAAAAGTATTTTTATTAATTTCAAATTTTATTTAATTATAAATTATAAATTTTTATTAGTATTATAAAATTTACAGTATTTAATTTAATAAAAACTTATAAACTGTATATTAGTTTTTTCAGTTTTTATAAATGGTTAATCCATTATAATTATAAAAGCATAACAAACTGTAAATTAATATTAAATTAAATAATTATTCTATATATATATAAATTTTAAATATTAGGTGAAGCTAGTTAATCGTATGTACAGGAATATTTATTTAAGAATAAAAGTTTTTATAATTATATTTTTATTTTACTGAAAGCATTTGCAGATATAAATATTTAATATGTAATAAACTAAAAATTAGCTTTAATTTTAAGTAATAACATTTTGCAAATAGTTAGACATTTAGGTTTTTTTCTTGATTATATTCAAACGCTGTTTGTCATAAGCAAGCACTTATTATGACTAGAGAGTTGCAGATAGAACTAAATTTGGAACTTTTGATGTAGTTAAAAAAGTAAAAGTGATAAAAAATATTTAAGTGAAAATCCCCTTAACCGCCCTCATTGGCAAACATAATGCAAAAAATTAATTTATTTGTTAAGAAACGTTTTTAAAAATATAAATTATTATTTAAATTGTTATGGGCACCAAAACTAAATCATTGTAAGTTTATAACATAAAAGTAGTATTGTTGTAACAAGATAAATTGTACAATAATTAAAAAAAATTTAATTTGCAATTTTTAAAAATATAATATACTTTAGTTTCTATTTTTAATTGAAATTAATTTAAAAATTAATTAAGTTTTACTGAATTACAGTTTGACGTTTGCGAAGAACGTGAGATCAAAAAACGTAAACCAAAAATGGAGCCGAAAATTGCTAAACAAATCATGGTAATTTTATAAATAATATATATTTAAATTTGTTTATGAATTAAACTATTATTATACTAATATTTTTTTTATATTTACATAGACTTGTGGATACGACATATATAAAATCAAGCATGATTAAATATATTTGTATAGTTTGTTATTTTTGTAAACTATAAAATTAAATAAATATTTAACAAAATAAAAATTAAATTAAGACATGATTATTTTTACAATTTTATTAATTTTAATAAATAAATTAAGTTTAAAAAATAAAATAACAAACTATCTTTTTTGTTTCTTAAAATAAAATTATTTGACAAACTGTAAAATATATTTATAAATTTATAACATTACATATATTAAATGCAAACTTATATTATTGAATTATCTAACTCTAAACTCTTAACTTTTGTTTTAATGTTTTAATTTTACAATATATTAGTGGATCAAAAAATTATTAATTAATATAATTTATAAAATAACATTATTAAACTCAAATTTTAAAATTTTTACAGCTAGCACATTTATATAATTTTTAATTTTTTTATACTACTAATTTTATCAATTTATGAATTAGCACAACTTATAAATTATGACAACTTTTCAATAATCAATCATGTTAACTTTTGAATAAATGCACGTTTTGATTGCTTTACAGCTAATTATTATTAGCACTTTAATTACTCACTAACTTAACTAGATTAAGTTATTGTTTAAACAAAACTCTCGAAGTTGATGCACAAGATCTGGTAGACATTTCTTTCAACGATTGGCTGTAGTAATCGGCCAATTGTTTTACAATGTACATTATACTTCGCTTATTATCACCACATTGGTGCATGGTAAATAAAGTGATTATATCCGAAAATGATTATAACCAATGCATTAACAGCACTATTTGCAACGTTTGGTGTTTTGCATATTCAGTGATTATAACCGAATGTGATTATAGCAGAAGTATACTGTAATTCGTAAGTCCCCAGACATCAGAAATGAGTAGTGGTGTAAAAGTAGCACAAAGTTAACACAATTTATATTTATAACAAAATTAAGTTTTATTTAATTAAACATTGAGTGAGAGCTTATTTACTCTTACTTTAAGCTCACAAGTCAGATACAAATGTAGTGTCTGACTACTTAATTAACAAGGGAATGTGTTTTTCCGAAAATTATATGCTAAATATTATTTCTTAATTATAAAAAAACAATTTTTAACATTTACAATTTATATTGGCAAATGAGTTGATTAAATTTACTAAATAATTAATTCAATAAATCCGTTTACCGAAATTCTTTTTCAATTTTAGTTTAAGAGTTGAATTGTTTTTTTTATATTTTATTTTTAAACGAACGAAAAAAATTGACAAACATATTTATGTTTAAAATTATAATCAGATAAATGTAAAGTTTTAATTAACAAATAATTTGCTTTTATTAACGTTTATAAAAGATGTAAATAAAAACTTTTTTAAAGCATTCATTGAAAAAACAATTCAATTAACATTTTATTCTATTAATAAGTCATAACAAGCATTTTAAGGAATGTTTTTTAACTTTTAATTGATTTTATTTTCCCGAAGCAAACTCGTCAATAAGTTTACAGACACTAATCTCTTCAAATGATAAAATCTTAGCTAATAATAATTTTATTAATTTAATTAATTGTGTAAATTTGTTGTTTATTAAGCTAATTTCAAATTATTATCAAAATATTTTGATTAAGAAATCAAAATTTTATACACAAATTAAGCTCAAAATTTGTTTCGATTTTACTTTATTTTCGTTAATTAATAAATAGCTATTAAAAAATTTAATTAATTTAAAAAAAATGTAATATTAAATTTATTTTAATTATAAATTACTATAAGAATTATAAATTATAATAATAATAAAATTATAATTAAAAAATAAATTTTAAAAAATTTACAACATTATACTACACCTAAAATATAAAAATAATAATATATAAAAATTAAGAAACTAATATTAATTAAAGAATAAAGATTGTTTTAGTAATGTGATTTAGTAACTGATATAAAATCTAAGAAATTCTTACTCCAGACACAATTTGTCTATTGATTACTGCAAACTCGTTTTATTTTGTGATGATTTCTACCAATTTTTGTAATCTTTTTTAATCGATTGTGTCATTAAAGGCACAGTTAGTTTTGCCAATGTGTTGAGTGGACATATGAGATAGAAACTGACGGCAGATTGAAAACTTTGCTTAATTTTCAAAATTATTTAAATCATGATTAAAGCATATGATATAATTTTAAAAATGTGCAAAATGTTTTTGTAATTAAAACATCAAAAAGTTATGCGCATTTAAAAATATAATAGTTCCTTACAGTTTATAAATTTCAGCCTTAATTTACATACAAATAAAATAAGATATTACGATTATATTTGTACTAACACATACATACTGAGTATATTAAAGCAAAATTAATAATTAGATAAAATATTTATATAAACAACTTTTTGTGACAGGAAATAATGATTGAAATATTTGAATGCAAAATTAGAGATATTGGCCTCAAGTTTTCCAACTGTTGTTTTGTACTTTTTATTACAGACTATGGAGTTATATTATTTTGTAAAAAGAAAGTTCGGAAAACTCGAGGACAATATCTCCAATTTTGCATTTAAATATTTTAAGCATTATTTCTCGTCACAAGAAAATTGTTTATATAAATATTTTACCTGATTACTTACTCTGCTTTAAAATATGTATGTGTTAGTAAAAAATTAATTAAAATATTTCATTTAGTTTGTTTGTAAATTAAATTTAAAATTTATAAACTGTAAGAAGATATTGTATTTTTAAATGCGCATAACTTTTTTAATGTTTTGGTTAGATTAATATTTTTTGCATATTTTTCAATTATATTATATGCTTTTATCATGGTTTAAATAATTTTTAAAAATATGCTTTTTCAATCTTCCGTCAGCTTTTTTGATATTTAATTTAAGGTTTATTATAGTTTTAAACAATTTTATACTTTAAAAATTATTTAATCATTTATTTACTAATTCTATTGCTTATTTAAGTCAAATAACAAAATTTTCAACTAAATAAATATAAATTCCTAAAGAGTAAAAAATTTTTTAATAAATAATAAATGTTAATAATAACGAAAAATGTTTAATAAAAATTAAGAAAAAGTTTTAACAAAACTAAAGTATGCTAGTTAAGTTATTCTATAATTGAACTATATGATTTTAATACATTTTTAATATATTAAATGCGCTAAAATTTTTATAAATCTTCAAACTAAAACTATATACATCCAAGTTTAATTTCTGTATTTAAATTTATTTTTTGCTAGATTATTAAAACTAAATTATAAAGTGTCAAATTGAAATAAGCAGAAAGTATTTTACTTTTCTTTAAATATTTTACTTTATTTTAAACCCAAAAAATAAAATTTTATTAAAATTTAAAATAGCTCTTATTTGGTTTAATGCAATTGTCAATTCTTGGCCGGAAAGATCTGAATACTTATTTTACTAAACTTTTATTTTAAGTTATTTTATTAACTTTTTACGAATGATTTGTTTGAGTTGTTCGATGCATGAGATGTTATACGAGTAGACCTTCTCTTTAAAATACACCTAAAGAAATGAATACCCCAGTCTGTAAAGTTTGAAGAAAGTCTTGGCCAGCTAATTCATTCTCCAACACCAATGAATAATTAGTGCATTGCTTTATTAATAAGTTTATTAATGCATATCTCGTGCGTCAAAAACATTATAAATATCTTTATAAATTATTCTTAAAAATTTTTTCATAAATTTATTTTAGAAATTAGAAAATGCTTAAAGAAAAATAAAATAATTAAACTATTTAAATAAAATCTCATTTTATGGCTCTAAAATAAAGTAAAATTTTTGAAAATATTCAAATGAATAAAAACGCTAGCACGGTGTTATTTTCTGGCTATTTCAATTTAACACTCTATATATATCTTTTACTTCAATCCAAATCTTTATTGCTAAATTTTAAAACCAAAACTATATTTTTTTAATTTTAATATAAATAGATAAATTTCATTTGTTAAATTCTTGAACCAACTATATATACTTATAAGTTTAATCCCATTATCTAATCTCATTTGGCGGGTACATTTCTTCTCTATATTAACAACCAGGTTTCACAATCATTACCGATTTGCGTTCGATACACCATTTCTCAAAACAAAGCTATGCATACATTTCCTTAAAATCCACATGTACGTTTTTTAGATTAGAGTTTTAACTTGGAAATATTAAACAAAATTTTAATTTGAATGAATAATAATGATTTTATTTAAAAAATTAACATGATCAAAAAATAAAGCTCCAGTCAAAAATACATTATTTTTAAATTTTTATGAACTGCTAAATACAATTATTATCAGTAAATTTAATCTTGTCAATGTATAATAAGAAGCATTAATATTAATATTTTTGACATTTTAAGACATTTTCAAATCTATTTCTATAACAAAGAGAATTTTAGTTGAATCTTGATAAATTGTCTTGTATAACTAACTAATATAATTAAAAACAAATGACAAAGAACAAAACTGTACAATTAATTGACAAATGAATTGGCAATTTTTGTTTTGTGTTTTAATGACAGCTCTTCTCATATAATGGTAAATATGAATACAATTGCTATTAATATACAATTAAAATAAAAATTAAGAATTGAATTGTTTTTTCCAATTGTTTGTACGTTTGGTTACATATAATATATTATTGGTTGCGTTTAGAGCTTTTTATTTGAAACAAACAAATAATAATAATAAATTTAAACAAAAAATTCTATTAATATATAAAAATTATTTACACAAATAAAACAATAATTCACAAAATATATAATCAATATATTTATATATATTTATAAACAAGAAAACAATTCATATATACTTTTGTTTGTTTACAAGTTAATGGAGGAAAACAAAAAACTTATCGAGGTAATTCAAGAGAAGCACTAGATTCATATTTTCAGCAAAATTTTTAAATCACAATATAATAGAATATATTATTAATAATTATAAATAAAATTATTATAATTGTGATTATGTTCTTAATAATAATAATTACTGTATATATAAAATTAGATTTTTATATTAATTTCAATTTTCGAAACATGTTTTTGGTTAAACATCTATCAAGATAACATTGATATTTTTGGCCCAAAATATATTTCATCTATGTAATATTAATAATAGCTCGATATACACTTGTTTGAGACCGGAGTTCATTTAAATAGACGTAGACTTTGTGTCTAATAATTAGAAATTTATGTTTTAATAAATTAATAGTCGAATCACTTTTGAAATTCAAAATATTATCAATTCATGTATTTATGTATTTGTTGTTTTCAGCTCTAACATTTCGAAATGATCTAGTCACTATCTTTTTGACAAAAGTAAATATATGTATTCTAAGTATTATTGAATGTAATCTAAAAAATGTATTAATTTTTATACTCAATTAGTAAAATGAAATTCTATATCAAATTAATGGAAAATAATTCTACGAATTATATATAAATTCTAAAATATGTACTGAAATATGAGACATAAATTCAAAGAATTATTTCTGAAATTTACAGTTTAATTAATTACTAACTAAATTTAGTAAGTTTAGAATTTGTTATAATAATTATACATTTATGTATCTAGATAAAAGTTTAAAAATTTTTAGTGATTCTCGAATAATAATAATGAATAAAATATTATGAAAAAAAGATAAAATTTCACGATGAAAAAAGTTTGTTTTAAATATTTCAAATAACAAAAATTAAACTAGAAAAAACAATTAGCAAAATGAAGATATGATTTGCTAATTGATATGATATATGAATAAAAAAAATTTAGAATTTTTTTGTAATTAGAATTAATTTGAAAAAAGACAATAAAAAGAAAAAAAATGATGAAATATATATAGAATTATATAAAAAAAATGTTTAACAAGTAAATGCCATTAAGAAATGAAACGAACAAGGTGTAATTCTCAAATATGTATTGTTAAAATTACAGTTGATTGCAAATTACAATGTATTAATATAATATTAATATTAAGCATGTATCATGTATGTTTATTTAAAAATGTTGAGGCAGTGATGTTTAGTCGGTGAAACGACTGCATGCTTTTTTCCATTTGCACTGGGTGCACCAGGAGTCCTTATTATCCATACCATAGACTTTACGACACTTTCGACTTTCACCTCTCACTCGCTTTGTCGGCGTCTTAACCGACGACTGTAATAGAGTTGTTCCGCAAACAGAGCTCTTGTTATTGCTGTTCAGACGCATATACTTATGATGCGGACGAGCGATGGACGTACTGGTGGGCGCACTTTTTGCATAAACCCCGGCAGTGCATGTGGCGCCACCCGGGCTCAAACCGGGAATGTTGATTGGAGTAGTCAGCAAGGTTGTTGTCCTATCGGGTGCGCCGATAAATGTATTTGAATTTAGCTTGTCGCCATACTGAATGAATTTAATTTTGATCTCGCTACTTTGGCCATCAGGGCCAGTGGCGATAATAGGCCTGGGATGTTTGAGATACTCGTGGTCCTCGAGATGGCTCCAAACGGTCGGCGCCGACGAAGAGGTAAAGAATGTCTGCGGCGACGGTATCGGCGATTGGCTGACACTGCCGTCATTGCTGGCAGAGGGCGACTGCGGGCCCGGAGAAGACGACGAGGAAGACGAGGCGCCCGATGACGACGTGCCCAATGAATTGTTCTCGTTGATCTCGATCTCCGTATAGTAGAACTCCTCCTCGTGATCGCTGTTCTCTCCAACCGTTACATCTGGTCTTCTATACGATAATCAATAATGTTTTGAATTAATTTAAATGTGCTTAATTTAGCAAGCTCATTAAAAATTATTTTTATCATTAATAAAATATTATTTTATTTTTAATTAAAATATTATTTTTTAATTATTAGTAAAATATTATTTTTCAATTATTAGTAAAATATTATTTTATTTATTATTAAAATATTATTAAATAAATTCTATTCTAGTTTTACAATCATTATTTTTTAATGTTTTTTAGCAATTATAAAAATTTTAGATTTTTATTTACAAGTTAAACTCATTAAATCCATTGACGTTAAGAAAAGTAATATATTTTTTACAGTTCAAATAATTTTGTTTGCATTGCAAATATATTTAAAAGCAAAATTTACATTTTTTTCTTTCTTTAGAAATAACTCTTTAAAATAAAGTTTGAAAATAGATTTAATAGTTTGAAAAATCTCAAAGGAAACATAAATAAAACTTGCAATTCATTACAGTCTGTATAATATTCTATAAAACTTTTAAACAGAAGTAATATATAAATTATGATTAAGTTCTCAAAGAGTAGTCGAAAAACTGAAATTGGAATAAATTAATCACAATTGCAAACAAACTCCAGTCATATGGCAGTTAATTATCTAATAATGTATTCTGGATATGATCCCCAAAAGCCATTTCAGTGCACATGCAGTACTAGTGCGCGAAAAGGGGGGAAACCCTTATCCGGAAATACAGAATTGATGCAAATATACGAATCGGTAATTCATTGCCTTCTCCAACAACTAGTCATATGATGAGAGCATTTGTGTAATTAGATTCCAAGCTCTACATTCAAACTGTATTTGACAGCCCTTTCAAACTGTATAATAGGTATAATCAAGTAAAATATTATTCCAGTAAATGATAGTTTTTATCTTGAACAATTGTAATTCATATAAAACAACACTATTTATTTAACCATTTTACCCCTAATATATACTCTAAAAATATTTATGACATAATTCTATATTTTATCTTTATCTAAATTTTTTATCTGTCTACCTTGATTACCCCTACTATATAAAATGTCAATAAAAAAGCTTTCAGGTTGTCGAGCACTGGTATTGTTAACATTGGTATCATTGCTTGGGCTAAATAAGTGTGAATGAGAACCGATACTACGAACCAGTATTAGAAATATTTATTTTATTTTTATACAACTTTTACTTTTACTACACTTTTGATATGTGCTCTACAATTGAAAAGTTAAGATTGCTATCAATGATAGACTACATTCACAATATATAATACGTTTAAGAAAAATGATTTGACAAAATCGATAGTGAATTATAGCACTAGTAGTGGATATTTTACAGTTATATCTATGTCTTGTGTCAGATATTGTTGTTAAATGTCTAAAAACGAAACTATTATATCAATTCTGACATAACAATAGAAATTGTAGTCTTTTTTTTATTTCTCGTTTTGAGCACTAAATTAATGGCTTTTATATTTTTTAAGAGTATTTTTAAGGCTTTCAAAACTGTAGCAACAACAATTGATTTATAATATAAAAATGTATTTATTAAAAAATACTACCAATGAATCTATAATACTACCAATAATATTATTACTGTTAATATCAATAATAATTTTTTATGATTTTTGTTGTTGTTATTATAAATTTTAGTTAAATAATCAAGTACATGTATTTTTAATTTTTTAAATTTAATTTGAAACTAAATATATATGTATTAAACTGGGTAAAAATTATTTGCCTACTTTAACCAATAATATACGTATTTTTGGTTTTTAATTAAAGGTTTGCAACAATTTACTAAATATATATAAATATTATATTTAATGCAACTTTTTCTCACTCTTATGTTAATTATATTTAATTAAATAAACTTTTTTATAATCATTATTCATATATTTATTTGCGCTCTATTTGTCGGCAAATATGAGAAGTTTTTTTGTAAATTAGCAAAATTAAACACATTAAAATTTTACAAAGATTAATTGTAATATAAAACATTAACAAACAAACAATATAAAAAAGATTAAATTTAGAAAATTTAAAAATAAATCATTAGACAAAAAAAATTTAATTTAAAAAATAATGATGATTAGAAAATTACTAATTGCAAAGTAATGTTAAATTAATTGATATATTTACCCCAGATGCTTTGTGCGTACGTGTTGTTCGATTTGAGTACATTTATCAGCTTGGTGAACACAGCCTGGCCAGGTGCATTGGAATATTACTCTTCTCGGAGCCTATAAATGCAAATATGCCAAAAATGAGAAAAATTTAAATTTAAATAATTAAAAAACAAGGACATAGATAAGAGTTTAAATTAACTTTTTAATTTTTTTTTGTGTGATTTATATTTATGTGTAAATAATTTCAATGATAAAAAATTTGTAGAAATATTTTTTAATTAAATTAATTGTGAGATTTGTTTACAGTTTTTATATTTTACTCTTACTTATAATATTTTTTTTATAATGTAAAACAAAAAAATATTTTTCCTAATATATAATTATAAAATGTAAATAGATTTTAAAGATAATATTTGCATTAATTTTAGTTGATATTAAAAAATTAAGCAATTAATATTAGAATTTGTTTTTTTAATCTTCAATAACTGTAATATAATTAAATATTTTATTTTTATTAACCAATGAATTCAACATTTAGTAAATTAAATAAAAACATTTACACAATATTTAAGTCAAAGCAAATAATAATGAGAAAAAAGTAATGATTTGGAGATATGTTAAAAAAGATTTTAAATTTTATTATCTGAAAACTTAATAAAAAAAAGTCTAAATTAAAAAATGACGTAAAAACTAAAACTTGAATTTTATCAGATTGCCCAAATGACCTTGTTAGTTTCTTTTTCTAAAGCTTTTATATCAATTATTTTGTCTAAAAAATGTTTATTTTTAAAGAAAATGAAATGATAAAAACTTTGATTAATTATTTAATGCATTTTTTGTTCTAATGTAATATTTTAACATTAGGTTTGGCAAACATTAAGAATTTAATTACGTTAACGCATAAAATTCATTATATTTACGAAAATACAATTATGTTTACTTTTGCACATTATATCAATTTTTTATTAACTTTTTTTGTTAAAATAATTTTTAACATTATTTTAGTTTAAATACAATCTATATTTTATTATTTCATTTATTGTTAAAAAAAATTTTAAAGTTCTTATTTTATTCGTTGCTTTCAATCAAATTATTAATTTTATTATATATTTTATTTTTTGTCTTAAATCTAATTTTTCATATTTTTAAAAATAATAAAATAACATAAATTTATATTTTTCAAAATAATTAATTAATTTTTATATAACTGAAAGCACAGCAATTATTAAATAAATTAGATATTAGTTATTAATCGATTTAAATTAAAAATTATAATTTACTTAATATAGAAACACATTATTTTTGAATGCCATCCAAAAGATGGTTTTTAGATTAAACTATTAATATATAAAATCAATGAAAAATTACTTTTTCTAGTCGTCAAGACAAACCACTTTTTATTTTTATATCTCTAAGCAATTAATTAAATAATAACAATAAAAATTTATTTTTAAAAACGTTTTATCTAACAATTGAATAAGTTACATGCTTTAAATTGTCTAACTAATTTAAAAATTATAAACAATATAAATGTTAATATTTTCAAATTTTAATTAATTAAAATAATTAAGGAAACAACTAATAAACAATTAAAATAACAAATTAGAAACTTTGATTACACAAGCGTATTTTTATCTAATGCAAAAATCTTAATAAAATTTTACTTTTTTAAAACTAATTATAACAAATTTTTTGTTATTTCTAGGTTAACAAAATTAATCATTACAATTTTTTAAAAAATTAAAAGTAATAAAATTTTATTTATTTTTGTATAAATTAACTTGCTTAAATATTATTTTAAAATACTTTATATAAAAATATTTTGCAATTCTTATATTTATATTAATAAAAATTTAGAATTGCAAATATTTGTTTTTAATATATTTTAAAACATATAATATATTTAAATTTTTTTAAAATAAAATAGTTTTGTTTAATAGATGCTAATAAAATGTATATTGACACAAAAACGCATTCATTGTTAAAATAAGCTAAAAACTATATAATAAATATAAAGATTATAAAATACAACAAAACTAAAAAAATCTAAAATTCTATTAGGAAAAACTTTTATGAAGCAAACAACAAAAAAAACAATATTTTAAATACAAAAATAATTCTTTAAACGCATTCAATAACGAAATAATTTTTTATATGTTTTGGAAATAATAACAATAAAAATATAAAAAACAATCACTTCCTGCTAAACACCAGTACTATTCAGACATGTTTAGGGATGAGACGGCATATGTGTATAATATTTTTCAATTCTAGTTCATTCATAGCTAGCACAAACATTGATAGTTAATTTTTATATACATTTATTCCATATAAATATATAATAAATATTTTTTCTATTTTACAGTTTTTATTCTAATTCAAGACTCTTTTTATTAGTCAATTGTTTTGTTTTTCAAAAACTGTATTTATATTGTCTATACGTTGCGAAGTAGTAAAGAGAGATTTATTTTTATTTCGATTTTTTCTTCTATTCAATACAAAAAAAATTAACATTGTGTTTTGGCATTAATCCATTGCAATAAATGATGATGAGCTGGGTGTTTTCCCTAAAAACAGGTACCGGTCATGCATATCAGCACAGTTATTTGTTCGGGCTCATTCAAGCTAGTAGAATTTACAAAACAAGAGTAAAGTATGCTCAAGCAGAGACTAATATTTACAACAACAACAAAAATATATTGAAATTAGCAACGCCAATGTTACACAAAAAACAATCTTACACAATTGTTATTTTTTAAGTTAAACTATCAAGCTCTGGTTAGTATGAACTGCATATTTTTTTATTAGTAGTATTTTGATTGCAATTATACACGAATTGCATAAATTATATTTGAGAAGAATTAGCAATAAAACAGATATTTTATTACGTATTGAAATAATAGAGAATAAATATAAACTCAATTAAATCAATTGTTTAATATTTGTCGAGCGAGCGATCGCGTGTGTGTTTATGTTTGGCTCACTTTTTATTTTTTATTTTTATTATTTGGTTTTTTGCTATTCCTTTAATTATATCTATTTTCAGAATAAGAATAGAAAATATTTATCTATTTATTTGTGTTTATGTTTTAATATTTTTTTCGGCTATTATTATGTTTTTATAACTTTTAAAAAATATTATAATTTTCTTTTGTGCAAGTTAAAAACTATAAAGTACTTTTTGTGCAATTGCACTGTTATTATTGTAAATGATTAATAATGTGTTTTTGTTTAAGTTTTAATTTATAGTTTTTAACTTAAAAGACTCTTTTCTGCAATGCTTTAACTGGGTATTTTTTTAATTAAATTAGTTTTTAATTGTAAATATTAACTTGTTTTAATGTAATTAAAATAAATAAATAATATTTAGAATCTAAATATAATTTTAATTATAAGTTTTATATTAATAACAACATGACTAAGTTGTAAATTAATATTTAATATTATTCTATTTGGTGTCTAGTTGCATTACTCTTTTTAATTTGCAAGCGCAAATAAATTGTTTCAATAATAAATTATCATTATTCCATTGTTTGACACACAGTTACTAATATTAATCTAAATGATAATATTATTGATTAAATCAAAAAAATTTATCATTAGATAAAATATGGGTAAAAATGACATTAATTTTTGTGCAATTTTCAGATAAGATTAACGATATGATTGAATTTAATTTAATATGAATCAGAACAAGGAAAATTTTATAAAAATTTCTGGTACATTAATTTATCAATATATTAATGTAATTTTCATAATAAGATTATTTTAGATCAAAAGATTAAAATAGCTTAAAGATTAAAATTGATTTAAAAATAAGACTAAAAATATCGAAAAAAAATAATAAAAATTAAGTTTAAAACAAAAAATGACATTTCATTGAAACAGAGCTTATAATAAAAATCATATTATTATTATTGTTAATCTCTCTCTTCAGTTGATTCCTTGAAAAAAACCAGTTATAGTTAACACAAACCCGAAAAAATAGGAACAAGAAAAAATTGTGGCATTAGTTCTGCTTTTCAAATACACACACAATTCGAAAAGCAAAAGCATTTTTGACTGTAATTAACAAAATCTTAAAATTTAAGAAAAAAATTATTTTTCTTATTTCAAATGTCAATAAATCAAATAACTGTTTATACAGTTATTAAAGGAGTTAGAAAATTGCACAAGCATATAATAATCAATGGCAGAGCACCGGGTGGGTTGCTTTGTGTGTTTTACTAGTGCTGTCTTTAGATGGCAACCTTGTCATTGGACCAGAAGTGGCAAAAAAGCAGCGAAAATATTAAAGGCAGGAATGAGAAGAACATATTATTCTTGAATACGATTTGTCTTATAGAAGGTCACAGTTAAGAGTGTATTGCAAAGAATGAGAACAAAAATGAGAGAAAATATATAATCATTAATACTCTCGAAAACTGTCAGAACATTAGAAATTATTAATTTTTTGTTTTTGTTATGTCAAGCTAGAAACCAGTATTTAAACGCTTATTGAAAATCTAGCTAATTAAAAATAATAAATTATTTTGTTTAGTTTGAATAATTTAAATAAATTTTTGTTTAATTATGTCAATTTCTAAGACAATCTTGACACTGGAAAATTATAAAATAAATAATTTATTTAATCTTAATATCTAAATTTAATCCTGTTAACTGTAAGCTAGTTTAAGCAAGATTTATGGAAAAAATTAGAATTTAAAAAATACAAATATATTTTAAATTATACATAAAAATTATATAGTTATTAGTATTCAATATATATATTTATATATATATTGTATTGTTATATATATTATCTGTTCAGTATATAATTGCACAAAAGTTAAATTAAAATATCTCGAAAAATATTTGAGCCAGTTAAACAAAATTTTATTTATAACAAAAGAACAATATCAACTATTAAATTTATTCATCAGATATTGTAATAATCACTTTACCACCAATTGTCATAGGTTTTTGTTTGACCCTCATCAGCAAAATCTGTGCAAGCATATTGGAAACTTTTTGACTGATATTAATTCAAAAATATTTGAATACATTTAAGATTTGGGGTACTTTAGACCTCTAGGGGGAATCTCTTTTATAAAAAAGCTAAAACGTTTTGATAGGTTTGGCCTTCGGCTCATTTGGCGATTTTTAGTTTTAGATACAAAATGAATGTAATTTACATAAAGACATTTCTGGACACGTTTTTCATATTGTATTGTGGCCAAATCGGGTCAAATGACAATATATTATTTGAATGTTATTTTTGAATAATTTTTGTAATATTCGGCTTAAGATCAAGTGTTCACGTGACATTGCAAACC
>JAQFXP010000226.1:0-37272 GCA_034693685.1 Belba bartosi | reverse complement strand
AAGACTTTGTTCAACCAAATTTGAAAACTTGCGTAAATCTGCATAAGTTCTTGGATTAAGAATAATTAGACGTTCGGCAATCGGTGGCAACATATTAGCCACTATATATTCGACTCCTTCAGCTTCGGGAAGATTTTGATTATTCCTTTGTAAAATTGCTCGCATTGAACAAATAAAATTAGAAGATGTTTCGTAGAGTTGTTGTTTTTGAGTTCTAAACTCTTTTCGCAAATGCATTTCGTAATTCAAAGGCAAAAATTGAGAATGAAATGCTGTTTTAATTTCTTGTCATGTCTTTTGTGTGTTGTTAATCTCGAGAGTATACCATTCACGAGCGCTTCCGGTGAGATATGTTCCGAGATTAACACGTTTAGTATCGTCATTCCACCTTTTAGAATTTGCAAAATATTCGACATTTTTAAGAAATGATATCGCATCTTTTGGATTATCACCTTACGGGCGAAGTCGGGTGTCATTAGAATTTGTAGTTGTATTAAAAATATTTGTTATTTCAGTAATGGCTTGTTGTGTTAGAGACTGCATTAGATTAGCTGGTACACGAGCTGGACGTCGTATCGGTGAAATAAATTAAGGAAAATAACGTGGTATTTGCGAACTGGTAGATTGTAATACAGATACTGGATTATTTATTAGGGTAAAATTCAAATATTGTTGCAAATTTAAATAAAATGTCAATCGCGGTGTTAAATACACAGTAGATATCGGCGACGCAATGTAAGGAACAACTGCGAGATTAGACGAAGAAGTTTGTGTTGTAGCTGATGTACAACTTGTATTAGTTTGTAATAATACTGGTGGTATCGATCGGTTTGTGTACGAAGGACGTTGACTCGAGTTAGAAGTCGTGTTTTCACTATTTTCAGATTGATAGATATTTGTTGTCTGTTGGCTAGTAGTTGGTTGATTAATGGTAAAAGTTTGTTGTTGAGAAGTTGATAGTTGATCGATATTTGAGCTTAAATTTATTTGAGATAAATGTAATTTTCTTCTATATTCTTGAAGTTTCAACTTAGCCGAATGTAATTCGTGACTTTGTTCAACAAACAAATTTAAAATTTCCTCAATCACTGGTTTAAAATTAACTTTTATATTAGAACTACGAATCTTATCCTTAATGTCATCAACAGTAAATATTTTATTAGGTGCAGTATAATTTGAATCATCATTACTTGAATCAGTTTCAGAAAATGAAGAAGACATTTTCAAAAATTAAATTAACACTATACTCAAAATGAAAATACAAATTACTATTTAAACTGTAATTGTTTATAAAATTGAACATTATAAATGATTCATCGATTATTTATATAAACTATTTATTAGTCATTAAAAGTTACTGATTATTTTTAGTCATACTCTGAAAAACAGGAAATAAAATCAATTAAATTTAATTGCAATATTAAACTATTTTATAAATTCGAATTAACATAAAAAATAACAATTTTTGAGCCTATAATAAAGATAGAAATTTCTTAATTATTCTCATCTATAATCAAAATGGACGGCGAATCGGGAATATCGGGAATAATTATTTCGAAAGTCGAGCTTTGAGAAATCGTTGTCGTAAATTTAGTTATAGGCGGGACTGTACTCACATTCGAATTATTACTAGAATTCGACAAATTTTGAGTAGAAGTAAAATTACGGTTAAAATTATTGTTACTATGGCTAGGTACGAAAGAAAAATTTGGTCTTTGCAGTTGTGTTTGATTAAAAGTAGTATTAGGTCGTTGATAATTAGGGTAATAAGTAATTGTGGCCATTAGTTTTTGAATTCTAACTTTTTGTATAGTATGAAATAAGCGATCATTTTCAAAATTTACACAACCTCGGCAAACACTTTCATCAAAAATTTTAACAGTTTGCCAATAAAAATGTAAATTGCCGCAAAGATAGCATAGAATTCTTTGAGTAAAATCAATATCATAATTTCTAATTCTATTATATTGAGACATTGCCATGAGACTGAGATCTGGAATTTATATAAGACTGGGAAGACAAAGATCTGTCTGAAGTCAAATGGTCAACAAATACAAACTCGGAGGCTAATTGTTGTCGCTCTAATTTTTGTCGTTCTTGTCGGTTTCTATCAATTTGTTGTTGTTTTAAGTCGTTATGTTCTTCGAGTTGTCGTTCCAATTGTCGAAATTCCAGATGATTTATAACTTGTATTTTATGAAACAATTGTTGTTTTTCTAATTCTTCTCTTTCGGCGATTTGTTGTTGTTGATGTCGTTTAAGAAATTTTTCGATATTTTTCTGTTTTCTAATGAGTTGTTGTTTTTCAAAGAGTATTCTCTCCTCGTATTGGGTTTTAAGTATACTTAATTGTAGATCAAAGTGTTCTTTTTGTTGTAGTTTTAATTGTCTTTTTTCTAAATTATGCAATTCAATTATGTTTCGCTCGGCTTGTTTGCGCTCAAGTTTTTGCTGCTCGGCCATTAAAAATTGCAATATTTAAAAGTTTAAACAAATAGCACGCACAATTAGAAATATGCACACAAATTAGATATAAAATACTTAGCAATTACGAACTATTTAACAGCAATATTATCGCTTAAATAGATTTCGCGCTAAAATATGCAAAAATATTTATATTAAATTGGGTATTTTTACTTTTACGATGAAATTTGTAGATTGAGATGCTGTTGTAATTAAAAAAATTGATTGTCCGATGTCAATATCGTTGCCAGAACTAGGTTCTGGTTGTTGGGGGGCGAGACTAGGTCTCTGTGGCACTAGTAGTATACGTTGCCAAAACTAGGTTTCGGTTGATGGTGGGTGTGATTAGGTCACTCCAACGGCGGCTGGCGATGGATAGCAGCGGCATTAGGTACCGCTTTCTGTGGCTAAAACTAGGTTTTAACCAACAGCTATTGATGCTGAAGACGAGTTGAGAATAGCCGCAGCACTAGTTACTGCGTTCTGTAACAAAAACTAGGTTTTTGTCAGCAGCTATTAATGGTAAAGAAGAATCGAGACGATAATAGCAATAAAACTAGGTTTTATTTGCCGAATTCAAAACTAGGTTTTGGGCGGCGGGTATATGTAGGTTTGTTGTAATCAAGAAAAACGCACAAGTCGAACAATTTGCAAAAAAAATTGGGCGTGACTCGTGTACGGCGATTGAAATTGGTGTTGCGAAGAGAAGAGTCGGTGAAATTGCGGAAAAAATGGGCGCTTACAATATTAAAAATATTTACATGAATTTAGCCGAAAATCTAAAATTAAATAATATAAAAATTAAACAACAGAAAAATTTGGGAATAATTTTAGCTGAAAGTTAAAATTATTTCCAATTTAAGGCTTGGCTCGCCAATTTGTAGACACTCGGGAAGTTACAATTAAAATTAACCGAAGTTACGCGACCTAATCAAACATAAACTTATTTATTATTTAAACTTATATTAAAAACATTACATAAAATTATTGCATATAATATGCTAAAAAGAGTGCAAAACATAAGTGATAAGTATAGTATGAGAGAGAGTGTGTAGTAGAGCGGCATTGACTATATTAACATTACATAACAAACATAAATTAGCTATTAATTACTACTAGTCAAAAAATCAATCACATGAATAACACTTTTCTTTTAAATTATAAATCAATACATTCCAATGCTAATACTCAAACCTCTACATTTGCTCTCTTGTTAAAATTAAAAATCTTTGTAAAAAAATTTTAAAATAAAATTAAAAATAAACAATAAGAATAATTATAAAGATGACAGTGATGTAGTTGTAGAATTGTTTGAAATAACTTTGAGAACAACTTGGGATGAAATCATAACTCTAGCTATGAGCCGATATCCTAACTTAATCGGTCGACATCAGCTATTTGACGTTCGTATACGTTTAAGATCTGGAAACGAAAGAGTTGGAAACACTTTACGCAATGTTCATACATTGAATTTAGTGCCAGGTAATACTTTCACTCCACAAACCGCTTATATGTTCAACATTAGACAAATTGTAGATCGTTACGTACCAACTTTTGTAGTTGATGATCAATTTGGCTCGACACAAGGGACAACTTCAACTAATAATCCAACAGTTGAATACCAACAAATAGTCCAAAACGCAAAAGCGAACCAAGTTCGTTATCCTAAAAAACCTAGTTCTTCTTTAACTGTACAATTAGACATTCAACAAATTCGAGCAAATTCAGTTGATTCCGATACGTCAAGTCATTGCTTTAATTGTTTGGAGAGGGAAAGAGGAGAGTCACCCCAACAGCGCATATCTCGTAGAGTCGAGTACACAGAAATCTCACCTAATCGCAGAATCCGTCCAAATTTTAACATTGAATGGTTTAATCCAAACAATTACCGCCAGAGTCAATCTGAAAGCCAACAACAACGATCTGGTCATTATCAACGAGAACGCCAAAGAGATCGAGGAAATTATGACAATCAAAGACATAATCGTGACCATAACCGAGGACGTAACCATAGTCACAACCAAACACGTGGACATCGATCGAACGACCAATCAAACCAGAACCTGAACAACCGATTTAACAACCCATACTAATGTGCCAACTTAAAATTACAAATTGTTTTTAATCTTATATTACTTGAATTTAAATAATCTTATTTTATTACATTTTAATTTTAACCAATATTATTATATAAAGTTTTATTAATAATGTTATTTTTATTAATTACAATTATTCTTAATGTTTATTTTTAGTTTTATTTTAAAAGTCTTTGCAATGTTTTTAATTTTAACAAGAGAGCAAATGTAGAGGTTTGAATATTAGAATAAGAATGTTTGGAATGTTTATGATATAGATTTATATTGAAATGACTAATAGTAAAGATTGACTAGAAATGATTAATAACTAAAATGTTTATATTATGTAATGACTAGTAATGTAATGAGTATTATGTGTGTATCAATGCCGCACTACTGTGCTCTGACTTCATTTTTAGCTTTGCTTTGCTTTGCTTTTAAAATAAATATATTTTATGTATTGAATATTAATGTTTGGTTTTAATAAAAGTAATTAACTTATAATTTGGTCGCGAACTTCAATTAATTTTAATAATACTTTTCCGAGTGTCTACAATATCTCTCCCGAACACATTCGATTTCGTATGTGAGGATTATTCAAATTTGGATTAACTGGCATTACCGTATTTCTCCGCATACGACAATTTGATAAAATGTTGAGTTCACGTAAACCGTAATTTAAACATTATTTTAATTATAATATAATTTTGAATTTTAAATTTATTTATTTTGCTAAAAAACATAACATTAAAAAACTATTTTATAAATACACGTAACTGTTAAAATTAAAGTAATAAAAAATTTGCCAAGTATAAATTTATAAAATATATTTTATATATTACAGTTAAAATGTTTATTAAAGTAAAATTTTAATTTTGGAAATTACATTTGTACAACATTATTAATCTGTAATGTTATTTAATTTAACAAAAAAAATTTATATTTAAATTTTGTATTAATTTAAAATTGGTTTGTTATTAATATAAAGATTTGAAAGTTTATATAACATATTTAACAAATGTAAATTCTACAAATATATTTGTTATTAATAGTAAAAATTTTATTTAATCAATTATTAAGCCGGATAATTATCTAATCTGGTAAATGTGTTTATTTTAATAATTCAAACAAAATATAGATTATTAATAAAATTTTAATTATTTATTAAAACAAAGGGTTTATAACCACAATAATTTAAACTGATATTTTGAATATATGATTTATATATTTTCATATTTATTACAGTATTTTTAAACAAATTATATTTAAAAATTTATTATATATTTGAAATTATCTCAAACAAATTAAAACAACCAAGATAATTATATAATAATAATAAATTAAACAATTATAATCATTTTTTATTAATCTATTTTTGAAAAATATATATAAATAAATTTTTATTACATTTTTATTAAATTGTAAATGTGGGATTGTTAATAATGATTTTTTATTTAATAAATAGTTTAAAATAATTATGATTGATTAAATTGCTGTTTAATAGTTACATAGTTACATAATTAATAAAGCGTGATTGAATAAATTGTGTTTAGGCTCCGGAGTTAATTTTGGCAAAGAATGTATATGTTAATTGGAAATGAGTTGCGGTGCGACACCAAAGTGTCTATGCTTTCCAAACGATCTGTTCTGGAAAGGAAAATATTTATACTCTTGAATTGCGCGCGAGTTAAGGCGAGTGATTTCTTGAACGTTTTATGTTAAATTAAATTATAATTGTGCGACACAGTAATAATCAATGATCAAATGACCATAGCTTAGACGCGCGTATGAGCGGTCGGAGACGAGAAACAAATATATTTAACAAAAGTTTATTTATTATTAAATTAATTATAAATTCATTTCAATAAATTTTATTAATATAAAAAAGAACACTAATTAAAGTGTGTGTTGGGAATGGGCTCAACACAAGTGCTATTGATTATGTGTGTCGAGACTATGTTACGACATGAATACAATTGAAGTGTTCATGGTTTGGGAAACAAATTTTAGATATAGTGTAAATGTTTAGTCATTGACGCGAACTGATCAAGTACAGATTAATTGTATGCGTTGTTTTATAAAAATGATAAAAAAGTAAAGATTTGTAATATTAGCGCGCTGATAAGTTAAAATTAGTTTAAATTTAAGTTATCATGAGTTCGGCTTTGCTTAAATATTTTTAAAAACTTTTTGAAACAAATTTAATATTAAATTAAAATATTGCAAAAACATTTGGGTGTAAAACGGCGAAAATATTAATAAATATTACAGAGTTTAATTTTATTTAACATTATATTTATAATTACAGTTAATTTGTTTATTAAAGAATTATTTTGATTAAACTTTAAGTTATAAAATAATTGATTACAACAGATTTTAATTTTAATCACAATTTGATATGCTAGTTTATATAAGATTAACATATTTAATTTACCGTAATTAGAAATATATTCGTAAAATTATATAATGTAATACGTTTTATTATGTCAGTAAGAAAATCTCTATATTGATAACAAATCTTAAAAACGTTTACATAATTAACAATTGGCGAATTTTATACTATTTTATTGTATTTTTGCAATTTTTAATCTCTCGAAATGATTATTTATTTTATTAAAATGCAATAGAGTTTTGTTTTTTAAATTAAAATTACATAAAAAACTTTCAAAATAAATGATAAAATACCTAAAACATAAATTTTTAATTAATTATTTTGTTATTATCATATACTTTTTTAAAACTATTTATGATTAAAATTATTGTTTATATAAACTTTTTTTTAATTTTTAAAAACAAATATTAAAATGCAAATAAGTTTTATGTATAATAGCCGCCAATGAAGGCGTTTTGTAAGTTATTACTTATAAAACTTAATTTTTAATAATAATTTCTGAATTCTAGAAAAAATAGTTATTTTATTTTAAATTATTTGCTAATTACGAAATTTTTTTAAAGTTAATTAAAATTATGTAAATTGCTTTTGATACAAAAAATTTAATTATATTTAAAAATAAGATGCAAACTAAATAAAACTTCTTTATTATATACGTTTTTATATTTAAAAAAATTTAAGAATCCGGATGCTAATCAAAACTAAAATTAATATTTTATTTTAAAATATTATAAATAATAATTATTTTTATATAATTTTACAGTTTTTAAAAATATTTAAAATAAACTGAAATAATAAGATTATAATTTTATTCAAAACTATTATTATTTATTTAAAGTTTTTTTTAAATAAATTATTTTTAATAACTATTAAATATTAGCCAAATATTATATTATTAATAAACCAATAATATTGGTAATATATTATATTTGTTACAAATAATCCTCTTATTTTTGGTGCCAACGGCAACTTAATTAACCACTACAATTTTTAAAAACAATTTATAAAATAAAATCTAATTAATTATTTATAAAAATAATTATATAATTCATTGAAATTACTCGAATTAAAATTATACACAAAATTAAATTTGGTGTATATTTATATATATAAATTATTTAAGCAAATAAAACTAATACTATATACTTAGACGAGAGTTAGTAAACGTTTGAAAAATTTGCAACGATTACAGTCCTATAATTGATTAGAGTCGCAAGGTTAAAAACATGTATGTCCGGTAAGGAAGCGTATCAAAACTGGTGGTAATTTGTAAATTGATAGCGCGTTGTGTCGATTATTAAATGAGTTCAAAGAGATAATCAGTGATATTCTGATCAGTGCTGAGTGGCGCCCAAATTAATACTAATTGAGTACAAAATTAGATCAACAATAATTAAAAAAACAATCGATATTTGTGTTATGTCTGTTTGACTTTAATTATAATTGGAAATGAGTTGCGGTGCGAGACTAAATTGTCAATGTGTTTCAAACACATGGTTTCGGTAACAAAATATAAAGAATTATAAATTGCGCGCGAGTTATGGCAAGTGATATCTTAAACATTTTGTGTTAAATCAAATGATAATATTGCGAAAAGTAGTAATCATTGCTCAACTGATCCAGTACCGATTAACTATATGAACTGCTTTATAAGAATGATAATCAACTAAAGTTTTGTAATATAAGCGCGCTGACTAAAATTTATAATTAATTATAATTAAAGTATAAAAATTTAGGTTAACATGATTTCCGCTTTGCCAAAATTGTTTTTTAAATTTTATTTGAAACAACTTTAATATTTAATTAAAATTTTGCAAAATAGATACCTGCTGCAGTATTCCAAAATAATAAGAAATATTGCTGAGTTTAATTTTATACAACATTCTAATTTTAATTACAGTTTATTTATTAATAAAATATTACTTTGGTTGAACTTTAAATTACAATGATAATATGTTGAAAAGAATATTGAATCTAATTCGTCCGTAAGTTACCATATATGGTCATCTTAAAACTTAAATTTAAATTTTTATTAAAAACATTTTAAGACAAATTAATTATTAAATAATAGTTATTTCACATTCTATTTTAAAAATAATATTTTGTATAAATTTTAAAATTACGATTTGTTATTGCGTTTTAATTGCGTTAAAAACAGTAACAAATTTTAATTTATTCTTTGTATTAATTTAAAAATGATTTGTGAATGAAATCCATACTACTTGTAATTTATCAAATTTTTAAAATTTTATTTTAATTATTAAATAGTTACAATTATTGATATAAATAATATAATAAATTGGCTATATAATAATTCGAAGTTTTTTAGGATGCTCACTTTTTCAAAATAGTGACTTTGAATGTGGTTTTATAAAAATAAATTTAAAATAACAAAATATGCCAATGTCGAATGTGGAATGTTGATAATACTGATGTCGAATATGATAATGTAATATGACAGTATTTGGGAATATTTTAAACTTGATTTCTAAGTACTTAAATATATGCAAAATTTTAAAACAATAGTAGCATTTTTTTTAACGCTAAAGTAATAAAAATATTTATAAAATTAATTTAACTACTCAGCGTTTCAAGTATTTCAATTTAAATTAAATTCTAATAAATATAAAAATAATTTACATTTTTACATTATATACTAATATTTAAAATAAAAGAATTATAAACTGTAATTATAAAAGTGAGGCGAAGCTGATCTCATTTCGACAATAATTTAATTTTTATTTATAATTATTTGTATTTCATAGTCAGCGCTCAGTTATTACAAAACTGTACTTGCTTATTGCAACTCATAGCGCGACTCTTATCTTAAACTGTACATGTTTAATCATTACTATGACTGTCATAGCGCTACTCATAACTCTAAACTGTACTTGTTCAGTTCGCGTTTATGACTCTATATTGTATATGTACTGTATGTGCAGTATATCTCAAATGTACTCTAATTATACTTGAGTTGTCTATCAGAGCCCGTCTTTTCAGTTGTCTATCAGAGCCCAGTCTCTTCAGTTGTCTATCAGAGCCCAGTCTCTTTAGTTGTCTTCATGTGATATACCAGTCTCGACACACATCACAGTTAGCGCTCAGTCGCACATTAGTTGTAATTCAAACACTGATCTCATATTCGTCGCCAAATTGATAGTTATATTAGTCGCGAACCGATCACTCGTATTGACACCTTATCGATACAACTCTCATCAATACAACACAACTGATCTCGTAATCGCGGGACATATAGCGCGATTCAACTCGTATTACAACTAATCCTCATTTTCGCGATAACACAATTGCACTAATCGTTTCGCTCGGATACCGCTCGCGCTATAACCGATAACTAACGCACAGTCGACGTCGAATTACGTGACGCTTCCCAAACGCCCGTCACAACTTGGCGCAGCCGGTAGGATTGACCAGAGCTACTAGCACTGGGATCCTCTCATCCTCAACACGTCGACCTCCAGCTCCGACAGCAATCCAAACGTAAATTATAATAAATATTTTAATTATTATTTTTCCGACAACTGTCCGCCCGTTGTTGGCCGTCCACCAAACCTATTACCAAAATACCTCTTTGTCGAACCGGATTTGTATTCCCGCGCTCCGACAGGTCTAACACCTACTTACGACTTGTTTGCGCGCAACAAACCTACAATTCAGAAAACTTCTTCTCTGTCGTGCCTCCACTCCCGACCTATTGGAGTGGTCGAGCGTGGCCTAGAGGATAAACGCGTTACTCTAGTGCTGGAGGTTGTGGGGTCGCGTCCCACCACAGACTAATTTATTTGACCAGCTCCCACATTTATATATAAATTTATTCGAAACGGCTTTCCAGGAAGACCAGCACTTTGTTGATGGAGATGCCAAAAAGATTGAATTGAATTGAATTGAATATTCAGCGCTACCCATTGCTTCCACTTATAGTCGCGAATATACCTATTGCTTTTGCGTGGCCTCAACAGCTACCAGAAGCACCAGCAATGGCACAGCGCGACCCAAAACTGGAACTCTTCACCGGAAAGAATAAGATAAGTGCTGACAAATGGCTTAACTTATTTGAAGTAGTTCTGCGCGCGACTAACACTAACACAGACACCGATAAAGCGATTAAACTTATGTCCTATTTAGCAGACGATGCGATCAAATACTATTCCGATGAAATCGCGCCTATTATTGCAACCATTACTTGGGCCGAATGCAGGCGCTCTTTAACTGATCGCTTTGGTATTATTACTATTTCGCCACTCATTGCCGCTTAAAGACGAATATTGTCGCGCAATGACTCAATTAAATCATATTATGACGAAAAGATGACATATCTCGGGCGAACATCATTGAGTGATGAGCACAAGTGTGATTCACTTACTGAAAGCTTCCCCGAGAACTATCAGTTCAAGATGTTCGGCGCAAATGTCTCGACTCCCTCTGATTGGTTTCGAATGGCTGTTAGACTCGAAGCCCAATTTAACAAAAATCGCTCTCCAGTTCCACAACAGACTCATACAAAGCCTTTAGCGCACAACAATCACTGCACAGCGACTCTTCATCACTGCGATCGCGAACCACATCCAAGTGATGACAAACTCTCCTCAAAGCCATCGACTTCGCGCTCAAACCCTAAGGACAAGGCTCCCTATCCGTGCAAGTTTTGCAAAAGCCTTGGCGCGACTGAGTATCACTGGCACAAAGAGTGCCCTAATCGCGCTCAACAACAGTCACAATAGAACAACAGCTCCACAACTGATCTAATCGCTCCTAAAATCGACTCATCGTTGTGTACAATCAACTCTTCGACTGTCGCGCACTCAACACCGGCCGATAGTTTTATTACTATCAATGGCGTTGTCGACAACTGTCGAACACTTGTTGTTCTCGACACCGCCTTTTCATCAAACCTTACATCATATGAGTTCGCGTGCGACCAACAACTCAAAGTCAACACTTCGGAGCGCAAACTCTTAAAGCTTGCCGGCACCACCGTATGGACGGTCGGAACTGTCAACATAAAAGTTCAAATCGGATGCGCGCTCTGGCATATCAATGCCGACGCCATCGCAAACTTTATCTACAACTTAATTCTGGGCAAAACTTCGCTCAAATTATTTTGAATTATGATTGACTGCGAAAGTCAAACAGCTTGGCCTAAGCCAGCGCTCGCGCCAACGCTCACTTCACGACAATCAAAGGCGACTTCACATCATTCGAGCCGACAGTCTCTCGCGTACGTCAACGTGACGTCACGCCATAACCCGGAACAGCAAAAGATGGAATTGATTAGAGAATCCAAATACCATCGCGCAGTTCATACTCCTATGGCGTTAGTTAAAGACGGTTTGGCGCTCTCGTCATGTGATTTCGATTATCGACAACCCGCTCAACCCAAACATGTGCTCACATACGCACCAATCAATCAAATTAATAGTTCGACTCAACTTTTGAAAGTCGCCCTAAAGACAACAACAGTTCGCGCTTTCAATCAAACTTTTGTAGCCGACAAAAAACAGAACATATCGTCCACTCGTTATCAACACAACTATTATTTGGACTCAAATCAAAGCAATCAAAGCAAACAACTATTTGACAAATCGTTTCGTCGCTCTCGCGCTACAAGTAAACAGAATCCGAATCTGTCCTTACATTCCGCGCGACTTCTACTACAAAATAAGCTCCAAATCGATCGACTCTTCGTCAACTCAACTCTACCGCGACATCTGACCACTCATAAAGTGATGGCCAACTTTAAAACGCCGGGGAGTGAGGCGAAGTTGATCTCATTTCGACAATAATTTAAACTTTATTTATAATTATTTGTATTTCATAGTCAGCGCTCAGTTATTACAAAACTGTACTTGCTTATTGCAACTCATAGCGCGACTTTTATCTTAAACTGTAGATGTTTAATCATTACTATGACTGTCATAGCGCTACTCATAACTCTAAACTGTACTTGTTCAGTTCGCGCTTATGACTATATTGTATATGTACTGTATGTGCAGTATATCTCAAATGTACTCTAATTATACTTGAGTTGTCTATCCGAGCCCAGTCTCTTCAGTTGTCTATCAGAGCCTAATCTCTTCAGTTGTCTTCATGTGAGAGCCCAGTCTCGACACACATCACAGTTAGCGCTCAGTCGCACATTAGTTGTAATTCAAACACTGATCTCATATTCGTCGCCAAATTGATAGTTATATTAGTCGCGAACCGATCACTCGTATCGACACCTTATCGATACAACTCTCATCAATACAACACAACTGGTCTCGTAATCGCGGGACATATAGCGCGACTCAACTCGGATTACAACTAATCCTCATTTTCGCGACAACACAATTGCACTAATCGTATCGCTCGGATACCGCTCGCGCTATAACCGACAACTACCGCACAGTCGACGTCGAATCACGTGACGCCTCCCAAACGCCCGTCACAAAAGTAATATTTTATAAAATTTTCCTGTATTATGTAATAGTTTTTATTATTTTTGTATGATAGGAATGTTGAATTTTATACAATATTTTATTTTAATATTAATTTTTTTTGTAAAATTTTAATAAACAAATATAAAATAGTAGACCGAATTAAATAAATATTATAATGAAAATTACTTTAAAATTACAATTGGAATTATTTAACGTTTCATTAAATATACACGGATTATAAAGTATTAACTAACCTCAACCACATTTGTTAATAATTTTATAATGACAAGGCATATTTAGTGAATACAAAATTATTCTGTTTGCATTGGTAAAAATTTTGTTTAAATTTTGGTCACCAATTTTAAATCTAATAATATTTATATTTTTTTGTTTCGCTATTAATTTTTATAATATAAATAAATTTTGTTTATAAAGTTTAAATATGTTTAATGAATTTTACAATGTATTTTACAAAATAATATTTTTAAAAAATTATTTTAATTTGTTTTTATGTTATGTTTTTTAAATTTATTTATTAACATTAAATATAATAAAAAATTTAAATGCTTTAGGACTTAGCATTTGACTCGAAACACACACCACAATAATAAATAAACAGTAAAGCGGCCACTAGGCTCGACTGGTTTGACCTAGTAGTCAAGGCCTAGAAATAAATATTAAAAATACTTTTACTTTTTCATTTTAATCAACTTTTATTTTTAAGGTAAAGATTAATTCAATCTTTACACATTAATTATTTAACCAAATGTGAGCCGTAATTAAGTAAAAATTATAAATAAAACATCTTGTATTGTTTACAGTAAAGATGTAATGTATATGGCGTGATCTCCTGATGAAAAAATCACAAATTGATTTTTGTATTCATTTTATTTGTGCATTGGAATCGAATTATGTTAAATTTGAATTAATTTTAAATACTAACATAATGAATTACTTATTTTTCTAAAATTAAAACTAAATCTATTATATTTTTGTGTTTGATTATTAATCTATAATAATATTAAAAATAAATGTAGTAATAGTCAAATGCATCTAAACAATTTTTAAATTTACATGGCTTTTATATTTGTAAAATTTAAATAGTTTCAACGATCATTTTAAAATAAGTTTAATAAATGAAAATAAAAAATTACAAGTATTTAAAAAAACTAAAATTTATTTTTAAAATTTTATTTTAAATGAGAATTACATTTTTTCATTTTGTTTTTAAACTAAAATTGAATTATTTTTAACTTAAATTTTAGATCATGTATAAAAAAATTGATTATAAATTTATTAAATGAATAAATATATCTTCTTTTAAACCTGGCGAGTGGCAAATTAAATAACATTTCCTCACAATTGTTTACTGCTTTCAGCACTTGATAAATAAATTTGCAAATTGCAATCCGACTTCAAAGTTTTAAAAATTATTTTTTTTAATATGGTCAAAATTTTGTTTAACCATTTTGTAAATATTTTTATTTAACGTTAATACAAATAATATAATAACAATTTTGTATTCATTATAAATTTAAAATTACATTATTTTTGTTAAAAACTGTAACAAATATTTAAATAAATTATTTATTATATATATATATATATTAATTTATAAATATTTGGTCATTACTGCACGTGATTTTGCTTAAATAATTTATTTATATTTTTAAAAATATATAAAATATGTGGGACTGGGCGAGTAAAATAAAGTCCGCATAACTGCCCCTTGAGGAGTAATTTTGAAGTTATTAGCGCTCAAATTAAATTATATGTATGTTGATCAATTAATGCGACACATTACTTATGTATCATTAATAGACAGCACTAAAAATATGTATAATTTAATTTGGGCGCTAATATAACGACTTTACTTTAAAATTATTCTTCACAGATGTAGTTATGCGGATATCATTTCACTCGACCAGTCCCACATATACATATTTACTTAAATAGATAACAATAAATATTGTATTAAAATTTTGTAATTTACAATAATTAAAAAATACATTTTTTATAAATATATTATCGTTTTACATAAATGTCTGATTAATTATTTGTAGTTTTTAAACTAAACATATAAATTTTTAATGTCAAATTTACATATATTAAATATTTTACTATAATTAATAACAAATTTCTTAACTCAACATGTAACACCTCAACTAAACTGTCAATATGAAAATAATTCTATAAAATTTATATTTTAGTTTATACTTTTTTTTTGCATAAAACAGCCATGACCATTTATGCTATGTTTTAACTTATTGTGCAATTTAAAAATTGCATAAACTGGGCAAATTCGTAGCTTTACTCAAAACAAATATTTTTTTAAAACTTTATTACGAAAAGTTTTTTCAATAAATAATATTTTTGAAATTTTTTAATATGATAAATTAATTGTTTTTTATAAATAATAAATTTTTGTCAAATAATTTTAATTTCAGATTTATATCTTTAAATATTATATAAATGTTTAATAAGTTTTTAATATATAAAAATAAATTTAATAAATTTTTTTTAAAACTTTATTTATTTATATGCTGTTCAAAAAATAATATTAAAATTTTAATTTTAAAATTTATTGGACAAACCGTGACCAAATATTTATTGTAATTATTATGCTAGTATAAATATTATTTATTACATTCTTTAACAATTTAAAAAAATTTTGTTTTGATTATTAAATTTTAATTGTCAAATTGTGGCAAAAATAACTATTTTTTTAAAATAAATAAAATATAAATAAATTAAAATAAATATTTCAAAATAAAAATGATTTATTGCGTAATTAATAATTGATTAGTTTATATATTTCTAATTAAAAATTTCTATATGTATAATTGTAATTTATTTGTAACAATTAATATCTAACCAAGATAAAAATTAATTTAATATTTTTAATATAAGTATAAATTTATATCTGAAATTAAATTTAACTATTAATATTTTTATTTTATTTAAAGTTTATATACATTTAATAAATTAACGATATCCAAAAATAAACCAGATCAAATATATATATACAATCATATTAAAAATTATTTAAATTTAATGATTTATTGAGTTTGCGTTTTCGTTTTTTATAAATGATAATTCAAATTAATTTTTAAGCAAAAATTGCAAAAATAACTTATATTTGAGTATATATTATATAAATTCTTAATATATATAAAATTAAGTCAATTTAAATAAATTGTAAAACACATTAAGAAATTTAAAATATTATTTATTTGTAATATTAAAAATATATAAATATATTTTAACCAAAGCTATAACCGAGAGTTAATTTATTACAATTTTATATTTTTGATATTATTTAATAATTATCTATTTTAATTAAAACTTTTGAAATATATAAACAATTGTTATTTTATTTTAAACTATAATAAACTTTTAAAAAATAATATATTAATAAATTTTTTTGTAAACGTTTTAGTTTCGATAATTTAAATATACCTCTATACGTTTATTTGTAAAAATTTTAATAATTATATATAATTTTTATAACTCAAAGTAGCTGTAATTTAAATTAAATCAAAAATTGTCTTAAGAATTTATTAGTTTAATCCCAAAATTCTCATAATATATTGAATTGTTATAATTTACCAATATCATTATTTTTATTTACAGTTTTCGAAAACATTATATCAAATAAATTGAAATAATAGCATAATAATTTTATTCAAAAAACTAATTTTTCTTTATTTAATATAATTTTTAACTAAGTTTACATATCTTAAATTTTTTTTAAACATAAATCTTAATTATTAATATACTGTTTAAAAAATATAGGAATTAATATAGTTAATACAAATATTATAAAAATTTTAATTATTAATATGCTCATTACAAACCAAAATTTTTATTTTATTTTAAATTGTTATAATTTATTATTATAAATATATAATTTTACAGTTTTTAAAAATTATTATTTTATTCAAAAAACTAATTTTTAGACAAACATTATATTATAAATGAACTATTAATTTTGCTAATATATTATGTTTTTAATAAGATAAAGCAGCAGTATTCTTTTTGCAAAAAATTTTTTTTAATTGATTTGCAAATATTTTAATTTTTAATTACCATAATTTTTTCAGTGATAGAATAATCAGTGCTAAGTGTCGGGCGCAAAATTATGCAACAGTTGTGTACAAAATCAAATTAAAAACAATTATTAGCACAACAATCGATAATTGCGTTATGTCTGGACTCGACTGGTATATAATTTGAGACGAGCTGCGGTGCAAGAATAAAATGTCTATGTGTTCCAAACGTTTGGTTCTGGTAACGAAAATATAAAGTGTCCTGAAATGCGTGCGAGTTATAGAGATTTATTTCTTGAATATTTTGTGAAAATTCAAATGATAATTGTTCGACAAAGTAGTAATCATTGATTAACTGTCTATAGCTTACTAATTAGATGCGCGTTCAAGCGGTTGGAGTTGTGACATAAACATAATTAACATTAGTATAATTACATTTCAGTCAATTTATTAAGTCTTGAAAAAGAATAATTACTAAAGTATGTGTTAAGACAGGACTGCATCAGATAAACAACTGAATGTGTGTCGAGATAATGCTAAGACATAATTACAATTGAAGTTTTTATTGTTTAAGAAACATAATTTAGATAAAATGTAAATGCATAGTCTTTGATCAAGTACAGTTAAACTGTATAAGTTATAATAAGAATAATAAGCAAGTATATTCTCTATCTGTATAAATTATAAAACACATTATTATCATTGTATTTGCAATAAAAATTAATTTAGATATTTTACTACTGATAAGCTTATGCAAATAACTACTAAATATTTTTATGAAAATTTTGTTTAAATTAACTGAAATGTGAACTAAATTAAAATTTTTGTCATAACGATAAATTAGTTTTATAAAATACCACAAAATAATACAATTAAACAACAAGTTGATTTAATTAAAATAAAATGTATTGGATATAGTTATTGAAAAGTGGCGAAGGTCTTTGCAAAAAATCACCAGTAAATTGATCCCAAGTAGATGTCGTATATAAGTTACATTTAATGGTGAACAAATTACTGAATCAATTTATTATATTTTGTAACATTTTTGTATTGTATCAATAAATAAAATTTATTCAAGCAAAAAACATTTTCCAGGAAAATAATTTTGGGTTTAATGTATATATCAATTAAAGTAAAATACTTAAAAATATTATTTTAAATGCAAAGATTATATAATTGCTGTAGTGTAATTCATACGATAACCTTATTATTATGTATAAAAAGCGCGCTCACTTAAATTTACAATTAAAAATAAAGTTTAAATTTAAATTAACATGTATTTAGCTATGACTAAAGTGATTTTTAAAACTTTTTTAAATAAATTTAATATTAAATTAAAATATTGCAAAAATACTCTGGTGTCAACCGCCAAAAGAGTAACAAATTTTACAGAAATTAATTTTATATAACTTTATATTTATAATTACAGTTAATTTGTTTTTAAAGTATTATTTTGATTAAATTTTAAATTACACTGTTAATATATTGTAGTAAATAATGCACCTGATTTTGGTGTAAAGTTATGTTATATAATCATCTCAGAATGAACCTGAACACAACTCAGAGGCGCTATTGAGTTAAGCGCTATAACTATACTCTTATCTTCGATGCCCAACTCTACTCCTCAACTTCTAGAGTCAATTATTACTTACGTTTTTTTACTAAGTTTTTAGTTACGAATTAAGCACCTAGAACAGAAACATCATAATAGAAAACAACCGCAAATAATGTTAAAATTAATTCAGAATAGGATTTGCTTATATAAACAAACGAACACACAATATATGAGAATAAGACATTGTCAATCAGATGATTAAGACAAAAGCAACGTATTAATTTTTAAAATAAAACTTTTGATTATTTCAAAATAGAGTTAAATAAGAGTAACAATGTTTTTGTTTGCTATTTTTAATTAATTAATTATTGTACTTTATTAATTTAGAAATCTCATTCGGGAAAGTTTTGTAGTAAAAATTGTTTACAAATTATAATAAGAATCTTATTTTTTTTAAGTTGAGTTGGGCATCAAAGCTCGTATTATAAATTTGTATTGCAAAGCGAATATTTGAATAAACGTTGTAACAGAATTAATCTTGTTTTTGATGTTTTTTTTGTTAAACTCGGGTAAATTTAAGAATTAATAGATAGGGTTCAAGTGTTTAACATAACACCAAATTAATAATAATTAAATAAAATAATATTTAAATAATAAAAAGATTTTTAGAGATTATTAGTAACTATACATTTAATTGAATGCCAAAGAACAAATGCTACAGAATAATTACATATTTCAAAATTACAAACTTTTTTTTTGTGCATCTATAATATACATGCTTTATTTGATTGTTTTCACGTGAGAGTTACATTCAATCATTATATGTTAAAAGGTTTAAAAATTACAAAACTAGTTAAAATTATTTAAATTTTAGTTGCATTTTGAATTTAGTAAATAAAATATAAAAAATCGGCCAAAATTAAAGTTTCGTGGTTTAAAATTCCATTTATAGTGAAAACCAAATTTAACGTTAGTTTTGTGAATATTGATAACACAAAACCCCGCCGACAAATAGTTGTTTTATTGCTGCCAATCATTAGATAAAATTTTTTAAAATTTTATAATTTAAATCAAAATTAAATTTATTGAAATAAACTTGTTACCCGACAGGTATATAAAAAATATTTTGCTGCAAATCAATTCAAATTTGTTTTAACACTTGATGAGTCATATATTTACTACCGTTGGATAGAATCGTATATATTATTTTTGCTCAAAGTTAATTAATTTAAATAAATTTCAGAGTTTGCTACAAACACTCGCAAGGGTTCAAAATTATAGCAGCAATGTCATACATTCGAAAGTTTACATTAATTAATTTGCAAATACGAACTAAAATTAATTCCGAATATTATTCGAATAATGTTTTGAAATTTTTTTTTATTAATATGTAATTTATAAGTAATAGTCAGCATAATGTTTGAAAAAGCTTTGATTGTTATGGTTTTATCAAGAAAAACTTTAAGATCATTTTTTTAAATTAAAAACTACTAAAGTTTTGAACAAATTGACTAAATTGGTAAAAATACTGAATTAATTTTATACCAAATTAATATTCCAATTAATTGTTCTTTATTATTTACATTCCGAATATAATTTATCTTGATGTTTTTTTTAAATAATAATCTGTAAATTGCATACTTTATTTTACTTTTTATATTATTTAATAGAAAATTTTAACAATTTTCAATGTTTTTTAATTATAGATCTAATAAATTATAAATTGCAAAATGTTCAACTTTGATGATATTTTGTTAAAAATAATTTTACAGTTAACATAATGAGATAAATTAAAATATTTATAATTATATGATTTTCAAATCTGTAATTTTAAAATAAATTCATATATATATGAAATTTGTTTAAATATTTTTTGCAGTTTTAATTTAAATATAAATGTTTAAAATTTTTTTAAATAATTTTTAGAAATGTATTTGTCTGAACTTATAAACAAATTATTAATATTAATAATTTATATTATTTTGTTTATAAATTTGTATTTTACTAAAAAATAAAGTACGATTGGTATGCCCTAGATTGGAATGAAGTTTAAACATAAAATCTATTACAATCTTTATGTTGACGTTATTTTAATAAAATAAAATTTTAATTCAAAATTTAGCAATTTTTTTTCAAAGTAAATTGTATTAATAGTTAATATAATGTTTCCCATTATTTTAGTTTTTTGAGCAAGTTGTAATTTTTATGCTATTAGAGATAATGATTCAAATGAATTTATTTGTGCGACATTTGGGAGACAAAGCAAACCACAACATTATGCTTGTTACATTAACATAACTTTTACGTTATACTACTAATAAACTAACTGTAAACAAAATTATAGCAGATAGTGTTTTTATTTTTTATCTATAAACAATATTTCCTATTTAAAATTTGGTAATGTTGTAAATTTTATTTTTACATATATATTTATTTACTTAAATTGTAACGAGTAAATTGTGATTATATTACTAGTTTTGTCAATATATTCCTAAATTCAATAGATATTTTTTCATTATTTTCTAACCTGATTTTCAACTTCAAACTTGATAAAATATATTCTATATGCATAATTTTAAAACCATAATGATATTTTGCTTATAATATTTTTGTTTAACTTTAATATAATAAAAGTGTCTATAAAATTAATTTAGCTAATCAGCGTTTCATGTATTTCAATTTAAAATAAATTTTGATAAATATAAAAATAATTTACATTTTTACATTATATATTAATATTTAAAATATTAGTTTTAGAAACTGTAATTATAAAAATTATATTTATAAAATTATATTATGTGATAATTTCTATTAAATTGGTTTAAAAGTCCAGTCACTTTTATTCAATATTTTATTTGAATATTAATTTTTTGGTAAAATTTCAATAAACTAATAAAAAATATTAAACTTAATTAATTAAATATTATTATGAAAATTACTATAAAATTGAAGTTATTCACTTGTCATTAAATATTTACTAATTATAAAGTATTAACTAGTCACAACCACATTTGCTAATGATTTTATATGGACAAATGATATTTGGTAAATTCAAAATTAATATTATTGCATTGGTAATTATTCTGTTTAATCTGTAATCACCAGGGCTAACTAAAATTGGCCGATTAGTGGATTAAGCAAAATGTAGTAGAAGGTGAGTCTAAACGGAGTTTTGTTGTTTTATTACTAAATGAGAATTATATAATAAAAATATAAATTATATTAACAAATAATTAAAATAATAAAATTAATTAAATAAATGCATAATTTGTATAATAAAGTAAAATTTTAAAAATTAATTTTTAAAATAAAATTTTAGTTTTACTCTTGAATAAATTTGCTAAAAAACTCAGACAGATGTATTTTAATTATTTTAATTTATTATTTTGCTACTATATTAAAATATTTATTTTTTTTATAAATTTTGCATTGATGATAAATTACAAATTGCATTTTATTTTTTAAACATGTAATAAATATTTAAGTAAATTATTTATATTTTATATATATTAGTTTATATACTTCTGGTTCTTAACTTTTGTTTTAATAATTAATTAAAATTTTTTACAAATTGTTTGTATATTATTTAAAATATTAAAATAAATAATTTATTGAACAAAATATTATAAAGTATTTCAGTATTCTATTTGTAATCTTAAAGTAATTATTTGGAAGCAGTGGTAGACTTATTTGGAAATTATTTGGAAACTTAAATATTTTATTTGAAAATATACACAAATCACGTTTTAAGTATAACTTTTTAAAAACAATACTTTAATTAAACAGACACTTTAATAATTAATAAATTAATTAACTTTTGCAATATTTTTTAATCAAAAATTAAATTTTAAATATATATAAATAAATAAAAAAATTTAAAAATAAGTAATTAATTGTTACAAAAGCTAATTGGTTCTGATTTAAATACAATATTTTGTTTAATGAATGGATTTGTGTATATTTCCAAATTAAAAATTTAAGTTTCCAAATTATTTCTTTAAGTCGAACACTGCTTCTAAATAAATACTTTAAGATTACAAATAAAATCCTGAAATACTGTAATTAAAATTTTGTAGAAGTTAGTAAATTATTAATTTTAAAAAATAGATAATTTAAACATACGCAATATTATCTATTAACATAAACGTCTGATTAATTAAATAAAGTTGATAAAATAAACATTTAAAATATTTTTAAATGTAAAATTTACATATATTAAATTTTCCAATATTATTGGATTTTAAATTTAAAATTAATAAAATATAAATTGTAACATTTAAAAAACTATTTTTGTATACAGTTTATATTATTTTTCACAAACAAGAATTGGATAAATCAAAATATTTATTAAAATATTGTTTGAATTAATTTTGTCAGTTGGTAGCCATTAAATCAATATAAAATAAATTCTAATAAAAAAATTTTAATAAACTATAAATATAGATTTATTATTTTACTTTTATATTATGTTTTTTAATACAATTTAGAAGTAAAAATGAATATATAGTTTTGAGTTAGAACCACTCCCCCCTCCCCCATTTTCTCCTCACACCCCGCGGCAGTTATCTTATTATAATAGCGGAAAAAATTTAAATTTTATTTTTTACAACGAGAAAATTTTAATATGTTATTAAAACAGCAAAAAAAAATTAAGCTTTTTTATTAACAACAAATGGTCAATAAAAAAAATTTCTTGATAATAATATGAAAATTTGATTCATTTTATTATTCAGGGAAATTTTTTGTTTTTACCTATAGCGTGGAAAGATGTATATTTTTATTATAATAGCAACAAAAATATTGAAAATTTTAATAATAGCGAGAAAATTATAATTCTCTTTATTTATATCTGAAAAATTCATTATGTTTATTATAATAGCAATTAAAGATTGAGCTGATTTATTAACAAATAAGGCAATGTCAAAAGTTCTTTACAAATAACTTTTATTTTTAAACTAAATCTATGTTGTTATAGCGAGAATTAATTAATTTCTTTTATTATTAAAAAAATTTTTTTTTATTTTTTACATTTAAATTTTTACTGATTATTTTTGAGTGCTGCCATATAAGTGTTTTTGAATGCTAATGTTAATTGCTGACCTTTGTCTGTTGCATTGTAACTGTGAAATTTTATTGCTGACTTTAGACTGATGAATTTTGACTGCTTACTTTTGACGGCTGACTTTTGGATGTAACTTTTAAATTTTAATGTTTATCTTCTGTGATTTTGTTATTATTAATAACTAAACTATTTTTAAAAATATGTATCTTAAGATTGTAGTCAAAATATAAAAACCAAAGTATAATATAATTTCTCCAATAAATATGTTATGCATGATCAAATGCATAAAAATTTAAATATTAATAAAATAAACAAAACAAAATTGAAATTGAAATTTAATATTTAAAATTTGTCAAAATCAATAGATTCAAATTTTTGTAAATAAAAATAATTTAATAATGTTAAAAATGAGTGCATAATAAAAAGCAAACAAACAAATGCACGGAAATTAAAATATAAAAAATTAAGTATATTAATTAAGGGCATTTAAAAAAAATAACTTTATTTTCGAAAAACAATTAAATAATTTATTCAATATGTTGTCCCTTATTCTTATAAATTTTGTAAACTTTCTTAAGATAGGCTTCCAATGTCTTGTTTATCTTTTCTTAGGGAAATTTTTTTCAGGGCTTCTTCAAAGCTTTTTTAAGCCCAGCGGTGTCCTTAAGTTTATATTTTTAAATAAGTCGCTTGAAATAACCCCAAGAAAGCGGCATCAGGACTTTTAGTTATCCATTTTTCCTCAGGAATTAACCGCATCCGACTTTTTATCTACTTTTTTGTCCACATCGAGCTGTGACTAGAAGCCGAGTCCTGGTGTAAAAGAAACCCTCACTTAGGATAGAGTCTTCGGGCATCTCTGGCCAAAAATATTTTCAAAACGTAATTATAATAGTATTGGGACTTGACTTTAGCCCCGGGTTTGATGAAATAAAAACTTGTTTTGCCATTATATGACACTCTTGCCTAAACTATAAATCCCTTAGAGAAATGCTTTTTTTAAAATTTTTCTAATCTTGAGATTTATTTCATTTTTCCTGACGTATTAGATGCGACGCTTTCCATTTATTTTAAGCAGTCTAAACTAGGTCCCATCAGTGGTAGTCACATTTTTCCATTTGCTTTTGTTAAGCATCTTGTAGAGCACAAATGACCTTGATTTTTAGATAGCTATATTTTTTTTACTCAAGACGTGTACTAAACCCTTCTTTCGTGTTTTTTTGTTATGAGTTTTTTTTATGTGATAACCGATTGTGATTTGATGAACATTAAGATCCTTAGCCATAGTTTTCTGAGTGGGCGGGTCTTCTTTATTATTCTAATTGTCCAACGTTTTGATGTTTTTTGCGGTTAAATTTTTAAAGGTGACTTGTTTTGAGCTACGTTTTGGACACTGTAAAGTTGCTTTCTATCTTTATTCTTGATGTTATAGATAACTCCTTTAGTGACCTTAACCCCCCCTTTTTCATTTTTTAAATGATCATTCTTTCTGACCACTTTTGGTCTAACAGCTTCCGATCGCAGCCTACAATTATTGGGTCAATCTTGGGCCTAACTATTGTTTTGATCAAATTATTATCAATCAATTATCAAAGAGAGCTCTGTTTTAATTTGAAATTATTTGATTTGATTTTACTTTGAAAAACAAATGGTTAAACACTTTTAAAAGTGCCCTTAATCAATATACTTAATTCTCTGTATTAAAATAAAACCAAATAAAAAAAATTAAATTAAAGATTGCTAATTTAATTTTAGCTAAAATAAAATAAATACGTACCTTGATAAATAAAAATGTTAAATGTTGAAAATAATTGCATAATTGAGAATTTATACATTTGCATAAATGACGTTGCTTATACATAAATGAATTTTATTTATTTTTGTAAAGAAAACTCTAATTTAAATGTGTGTTGAGTCTGAGATCAAGACAATAACAACTAAATGTGTATCGAAGCTATGCTACGACATTAAAACAATTAATGTTTTTATTGTTTGAAAAACACATTTTAAATATTATGTAATTGCATTGTCATTGACGCTAACTGTACAGTTTAAATGTATGAGTTAATTAATAATAATAATAAGCCAGTCAAGTTTTGTAATATAAGCGCAATCACTAAATTTTTCAATTAATTATAAATAAAGTTTAAATTTAAGATTAAATAACTTCAGCTTTGCATAAATTGTTCTTTAAAACTTTTTTTAAACCAATTTAATACTAAATTAAATAAATGCAAAAATACCGCTAGGTACCATAAACCAAAATTGTAAAAAATAATTCAAATTTTATGTTTATATAACATTATATTTATAATTACAGTTTATTTTTTATTAAAGTTTAAATTATAAACATAATATCTTCTACAGTAAAAGTGGGCAAAAAGTGAATTCCGAATTCAAAATAGTACTCCAAAGCATTACGTTTTTGAAATTTGCCCACTTATATTTTACAGAATACCGCATTTGGTTCTCGAGTAAAGTTAAGATTTATTGTCTCAGCTACGTTATATATTTATTACAAAACAAAAATACCAATAATTTTATTTTTGGTGCCCACGGCATATCAAATAATAATTATAATTTTTAAAAACATTTTCTTATAAACAAAACAATTTTTTTATTATGTCCTTTACTGGGGGTGTTTAGGGGGTTTTTGTTTAAATATTTGTATTACTTATTCTATTTGAAACATTCTTTTAATTAAATAAGACTTTTGAATTTTACTATCAATTTTTTCAAATTTTAATTTACAGTTGATTTTAGAAAATTAAAATATTTATAACTTATAATTTTATTTTGAAAAATTACTGTTTATATAATTAAAAAATAAACTAAATTTATAGACAAAATTTATTAATAAAATATAATTGAAATATTTTTAATCAGTTGTAATATAAAATTAAATCAAAATTGTGTTTTTAATTGAAATGTGTTTAATAAATGTTTTAATTTTTTATAAAATAAAGGTTATAAAAATAAACACAGAAAAATTCCTCTAAACTCTCTCGTAATTTAATTGAAGTTGTAACAGCATTTAATCTTTTTTTTAATTTTAAACAATATTTAATAAAAGTTTATATATATATAATATTTTATCTAAAATATAAAATAATATCAAAATGTTTATAACTTAAACTTTGTATAATTTTATTATAAAATTTTTGACACATAATGTAACATTTCCATTTAATTGTTATCATGAAAATAATAATTACAATTATTATATTATATTGTAGGATATATAGTTTAGATATAATTTAAGCGTTGGAGTTGTTTTGTTGTTTACTATTAAAATGTAATTAACTGTAATTACTATTAAAATTACTATTATTTATTATGTACTTTCGCTAAATAACAAGAGTATGGCACATAACCAAAATTAGGCAACTTATTCCATTGGCGAAGTGATCACTTATTGGATTTTAAACTTATGTCACTTATTTAACTTGATTTTTATTTCTTATTAATGAGTTAGTTATAAAACATTACAAATATTGCAAAGTGACATCAGTTTAAAATTTGAAAAAGTGAGATCACTTCGCCAATTGTATAATTTGCCTAATTTTGGTTTTGTACCATGTGATTGAATGTGAATGAAACAGTGAATGTATATTGAATTTTTGCTGTCTAATTGGTAAAATTTTTATAGATATTAAAATTATTAATTAATTATAATCAACATTTTAAAATTATTATTTTTAATATTTTAACGCGGTAAATGTTAACATCTGTCAAATATAATTAAATCTACTTTTTTAAGTTGTAATTTACAATTGTAATTCAAATTTGCTAATTTTTATAAATGATTTTTAACCATTTAAAGTTTATTTAATTATTCGGATACAAATTATAATTTATCTTGTTGTTTTTAAAAATATAATCTGTAAATTGCATAATTTATTTTACTTTTTATATTATTTAATAAAAAATATTAACATATTTCAATGTCTTTTAATTATAGATTTAATAAATTATAAATTGCTAAATGTTTAACCTTGATAATATTTTGTTCAAATTATTTTATAGTTAACATGATGGGATAATTTAAATAATTTATAATTATATAATTTTCCAATCTATAATTTTAAAACAAATTTAAATATATATAAAATTTGTTTAAATATTTTATTTACAGTTTTAATTTAAATATCAATGTTTAAAAAAATTTAAATTTTTAGAAATGTAATTGTATAAACTTATAAACAAATTATTAATATTAATAATTTATATTATTTTGTTTATAAATTTGTATTTTACTAAAAAATAAACTGCGATTGATATGTTTTAAATTGGAATGAAGTTTAAGCATAAAATCAATTACAATCGTTATGTTGACGTTATTTTAATAAAATAAAATTTTAATTTAAAATTTAGCAATTTATTTTTTAAATAATTAACAAAATATATTTATATAAGAATACCTATAATGATTATTTAATTTAAAAAACAAAAATATTATTAAATAAATTAAACTTTTTTAACTGCTGTATATATATATTTTATTATTTTTCTAACAACTATAATATAATAAAAAAAAACGTTTATTTTATTATTACAAACATTTATGAAAATTCAAAAACAATTTTTCAATAAATTATTTATTTATTGTTATGTTTTTACGACAATCAAGTTTTATATTATTTTTATTATTATTTCTAAAACTGTAAATAAATATTTAAAATAAAAATAATGATTTATAAATTAAAGTTCTTGGTTTTATAAAAGATATTAACTTGAAAATAATTTATTTGTAAATATTATTCTTAATATTAGTTAAATGTAATATTAATAAATACTTGTTCAAATAATTATAAAATATGTTTATTAATTATAAAAATTTATAACGCTACTTTCATAAAAATAATTTAAAAAATTTAAACGTTTATTTTTGAACAATTAGAATATGTTTAGAACAACAATTTTGTAATAAAATTTTAAAATTATAACAATTTACTAGCTTCATTATTGTTGTTAAAAACAGTAACAAATTTTAAATTATTTTAATTATTTATTATTTATTTTAATTTAAATACATTTGGTGTCTGTAGTCCGCTCTTTACTTGTAATTTATCAAAGTTATTATAATTTGTTTTTATTTTATTTCAATTATTAAATAACTATAATTATTATTATAAATAAAATAAGTTTTGAAATAAATAATAAATATATGCCAATTTAGATAAATAAGTTTTGCCATGGTAATTTAAAGTTTTATTAAAATTTTAGTTATATTTTGTTTAAACACGTATAAACTGTAATTATAAAACTAATATGATTAATAATTATGCTATGTAATATTTTTTAAAATTTTGGTTATTATTAGTAAAATCAATAACCAATAAATTGCAATAATGGTTATTATAATGTGATCTATCTATTAATTATATTAATTTTATTATATTTGTTTACTATCTCTTAAATGTAGTGTGTTTAAATTTTTAAGGTGTTGATAAAATTATGTTTAACTTCCAATCGATTTCTATAATAACAATAAAATTACAAATTGTTTAAAAAAAACTAAAATTTATTTATAAGTTTACATTTTGTTTTTAATATAAAATTAAATAATTTTTGACTTAAAAATTAGATAATATGTAAAAATAATTTACAACCAATTTATTAAATAAAAAATTAATTTTATTTTAAACCCGGAGCTACAAATTAAATAACAAATTCCCACAATTGTCATCCGCTTTCGGCATCTGATAAAATTAAAAAATTTGTAATTTGCCATCAGAATTGCTTTCAGCGGTGAACAATTTAAAATGGTATTATTACTAATATATAGTTTAAGATACTCTCTCTACTGTAAAATATATTGCTATAATGCTGTAAAATAGTATTAAGCTTTGATTTCATAAAAAATAAAACTTATTTAACATAAATTATTTATTTTTTAATTGGATTGTTGTTTCAAACACTTAAATATATATTAAATTCAATTTCTGATAATTTTACCGTAAACCTTCACAATTTAAAATATGTTCTCATAAAGTGAGTTTGGGCTTTATGTTATTATATACCGATGTATAAGAACATGTTATTAAAAATAAGAATAAAAACTAGCTCTTAAATATAAGTTTAAAACAAATATATTTGAGAATAATGTTAAAATTTAATTTTTAATAATTTAAAATATCACAGAATTAAAACATTTTAAAAGAAATAATATAAATTTATATGATTTATTTAACGAATTTTGTATTTAATTTTTTTTCTGAATTATAACTTATTTAATGTTTGAAAGTTATATAGAAAAGTTATTAATATTAAATTTTTTGGTAAACACAAATTTGTAAAATATTATATTATAAATGAGTTTTAAAAATAATAATTTAATTTAGAATAATTTTTTAATATATACAATAAAACCAATTATAATTAATTAATTTGTTACTTATTATAGTTTGAGTTTACCTTGCCTTATAAAAACATGTTTGTAAAGGCTTTAACTTAGATTTTAGAAAATGGTCTAATTCATTTTATAAGAACATGTTCTAAACTGTGCGGGAATACGGTAGGTGTATTTAAAGCTATTTCGACTATAAAAACATATTTTATTTCAAAAAAATAGTTTGGACAAAAATATTCTAAAAGATCTAGATTATATCAATAAAAAGACACATAAACTACACTTTAATTATTCAAAACCATAAAAAATTGCAGTTTTATTCTCAAAAATATGTATTTGTTTATTGTTAAAAATTAAATATTAGATTAAATTTAACCTTCTCTACTGTTAACTCTCTGAGATGTGAAAAGTTTCTTGTTCATTTAAGAGTTTACAACTGAGAGAGTGCACTGTATTAACTAACCACATTTACTAATGATTTTATATAGACAACGGATATTTGGTGAATACAAAATTATACATTTTGTATTTGTAAAAATTTGGTTTAACTTTGCGTTAACAATATTAAATCTAATAATATTTATATTTTTTCGGTTGGCTATTTATTTTTGTAATATAAATAAATTTAGACTATAATATTCAAATATATTTTATTGATTTTTACAGTTTTGATTTATAAATTAATGTTTGAATTAAAAATAATTTGAATTTGTTTTGTTATTATGTTTTTAAAATTAATTTAAATAAATAAATGAAACATATTCTGTAAGACAAAGCAATCAATGAAAATTATTATGGATTAAGTGAAAGACAATGCTTATTCACTATAGTTTATATACATTTGTCATCAATCTCAAACCGAATTGTTTTGATAAATAATTAAATATTGTAAAAATTGTTTGTGTATTTTTAAAAATATTAAATTAAAAAATTTACTAAATAAGATAATATAATAAATATTTTATTTAATTTTTGTAAAAGTTTATAATTTAAAAATATTATAAAATATATAATTTATACGTATACAATATTATCTGTTAACCGAAACACCAGATTAAATCAATAAAGTTTTTAAACTAAATATTTAAATGATTTTTAATGTAAAATTTACATAAATTAAATGTTTTCTAAAACATAAAATAATGTCAAAATATTTAAATAACTAAAATTATACATTATTTGATTACAAATTTTTTTAAACATCATGTAACAATTCAACTAAACTGTAAACATGAAAATAATAATTCTTATATTATATTATATTATAATTTATATTGTGTTAGCATAAAACATGAATTTTCATTAATTTAATAATTCCATTTATTATTGAGTTTAAAAATTGCATAAATCAAGCAAATCTGTATTTTTAATTAAAGTAAATATTTTTTTTAGAACTTTTACAAAAATCTATGCAAATAAATAATAGTTTTTAAATTTTTTTTAATATGCTAAATTAATTGCTTTTTATAAATAATAAATTTTTGTTAAATTATTTAAATTTCAGTTTTATGTCATTATATATAATTGATTAATAAGCTTTAGAATATATATAATTAAATTTGAGAAATGAGCTTTATGAGAGTATTAAACAAAATAAGAAAATAGTTTTGTAATTTTATAACAAACTACTATAAATTGCAAAAGTTATCAATGCAGATATTATTTTAGAAATTTATTTTACAAAATTTACTATTTAGACTGTTTAATTATATTTAAATATAGTCTAAATACAATGTGATATTTTTAGAATTAAATTTGTTTGTAATGATTAGTTTATATAATACGGAGTTTAAAATTGATTGTACAGTTTAAATAAATTTAACGATTAAATAAAGTTAATTATTTCAGGTTTTGACTATATTTGTTGAAACAAGTAAATAAAAATGTTGTTAAAGGTTTGAGTGGTCAGGTGAGTGCCTGTCTTGTTTATTCTTGCATCCCTTTAATTTCGTGTCGGAATATTGCCATTTTATTCTACATTTTATATTGTCTTTTTAATGGCAAAATTTACAGCGTAATTTATTAAAACACTTAAGTAACGGAGGCATCTGAGTATGGTAATTGTAGGAGTTTTAACCGAGTGTTTTGCGTTGTGTCTGTAACAGGAGCTTATGCAATGCCGATAACTTTTTATAATGTTTTATTTTAACTTTTGAATGTCTGCTAATCGTAAAGTTGTGATTAATCTAAACCACAAATTATAAATAAATATTATGAAACTTTTTAACTCTGTAAGCAATTAAACGGATTTCATGGTAATAGTTTTAAGCTGTTTAAAAATAATACAAATTGACAAATGTTGTCATATGCCATTAGACTCATTCCAGCCTAAATTTAAATTTTAAGTTTAAATTTTAAGACTAACTATGTAATGCTTTATTATGTAGACAACAATTTAATCAATCATTATAATTTTTTAAAATTATTTCTTAAACAATAAAACATTTAATTTTATAGCCGCCAATAGAGGCGTTTAATGAATTTTCATTTAAATATTATTATTATTTTTAAAATTAAAAATTTAGATTAATTTATTTTAAACTTTTAAAATATAATTACAATTTTTATTTAAATTTAAATCAGTAATAAAAATTTAAATTAAATTTTTATAAATTTACTAAAATTTTTTTTTAAAATTACAGTTTATATTATGTTTAAAGAAACAATAATTTTTTTGAAATAATTTATTCATTAAATATATTTAATAATTTATTAAATATACTGTAATTTAAAATTAAATAAAAATTGTGTCTAGTATTCAAAATTGTATATTAGGATATCTAATTTTTTAAATAGTATAAGTTGTAAAACTATTTAAGAAAAAACACTCTATACGCCCTTATTGTCGGCTATAATACAAAAGATTATTTGATTCAATATTAATTGTTATAAAAAATAATAATTATTATGCAAACTTCCGTCAACACGATAAATTCACTCATAGTAATTTTAAGTTAAGTTTATTTATATGACTTGTTGTTCTAAGACCCAGTCATCAGAATGAAATCTCAACTCAGTTTAGGACTATATAAAGCTTATGTTATAGTCATTTGAGTCACAATATATTTCTAATTCTATTTTCAGTACTGTTTAAGCACTTTTAGTGTTAATTTGATTTGTAAACCTATTTAATGTTTTAATAAAATTTATTGATTTGTTATAAATACCGTTTACTTTAAATTAGGTTTTATATTATAAAAATGATAACAAGTGCCTGCGCTTCAAACGGTGCCCGGTGACTAAACCATTTTGGAAATCTGAATGGTCGAGAAGGACGGAAATAGTTTTCCCGATCACAACATTAAGTTTGATTAGAATGTGTGTGAAACGACTCGAATTTGGATTACTTCGCAATACCGTATTCCCCGCATTCCAGAATGTTACATTAAATTTTTTTATTTTAAAAAAAGATTTGATTTATAATTTAAATTAAAGAAAACTAAATATTATAATTGATACTCGTGTAGCTTAAACCAATTTAAGTTTTACAAATTACAAATATAAATTCAATTTTAAATTTATTATTACTATTACTTTTATTATTAAAACGCTAAATTATTTTAAAAATTTATTAAAATATTAATTTTTAAAATTACACATTTAATTATATCATAATTTGTTTTTATATATATTAATAATTTACTTTAGTATAATCATAAAATTGTCTAAAAATAACAAAATGTTATTCTGTTATTTATATCTTTTTGTATTAATTTTTTCATTAAAAATTTAATTTTGTTTAATAAAAAATGTAATAAATTTTATAATTAATTAATTAGTTATTCTATATATTAACTTAAATTATTTTGGGGTTCTATATCATCCTCTATTTTGACTACTTTAAACAACCCCTATATTAACAGATTGTTATAAATTGTAAAAATTAAATTTAAATAAATAATATAAATTTATCTTACAATTATTTTATTAATTTATTATATTAAAATTTATTTTTATAACTGTTTTAAAATTTATAAATGCATCAAATGATTAAATTTATAAATACTTATTTGAAATAAAATTTTTAGAATTTATTACATTTGAAGAGGGTTTTAAATATTTTTTTGTAAAAAATTTAATGGGATATACAAATGCAATAACTTGTAGTAAAATATTTTTTGAACACGAATAAAATATAAATTATTTTAAATTTAATAATTATTTTGTATTTTTATATAAAACCAAATGTTATATAGATTTATTTAATTTTTAAATTTTACTTTTTATAAGATATTATATTTTTCTCAATTATGATTACAATTTTTTAAAATGAATATGTAATTAAGTTTAAAATTAATTAGAACTTAAAAATCTATTAATCGTAAACTAAATTATTACTAGTATATTTTTATTTTTTTCATTGGCAAATTATTTTTAATTTAAAAATTTGTATTGTACAAAATATCAATAATTTAGCTTTATATTATTTAATATATTTTTTTTATAATTAAATAATTTTATTAAATTTTAATAAATAACATTTATATTTTGTGTTTTAGCAATATATCATAAAATCTCTGCTCTTGCCTGTTTATTAATCAAAATTTTAAACTCTTCAAATATAAGCATAATAAATTACTTTGTTTTAAATTTTGATTTTGATTTTTATTACTATCCTACAACTATTTATAGCTTAGACTTAAAAAATGGCTTGCTATAAATATTTCAAAAATTAGCATTTCTGAATTTTCTTTTAAAATTTTTATTGTTGATAAAATGACATATAAATCTTCTAAAAATTTGTTATAAAAACGTTAAAAAATTATCAGATTTATTAATAGATTACGTGAAATTATATATTAAACCACTGTATTTTATTGTAAATTTTTAGCTTTTAAGCCGCATCAAAAATACAAGTTTTGTAAATTCAACGCAAAATTTCTAGCTTTTTAACTTAAAATAAAATCTTGCCATATATTAAAATACTTTTATGTGAATTTTAATTATTGAAAACAATTTTGACTGAATTTGAAATATTTTTAAATTTTATTATTTTTATTTTATTTTGTATTAAGTTTGCATATCAAATGTAATTAATTGATAAAACATTACAATTAAAATCTATAATATAAACAATGCATAATAATAATATGTTATATTTTGAATGTATTTATATTAACTATTAGTAATAATTTATTATCATAATGATAAACATGAATTATATAATTTAGAATATGTTCAATATATTGAATAATATAAATTATTTTTTGCTTAATATTGATATTGTGCACTCATTTATTTTTTTAAACTCTAAATTTGATTATTTCTGAATAATTTCAAATTTCCATCTCACTGGGTTATTTATTATTATCCAATCATTCAATCTAAGCATTGTGTTGTAATTTATTTTACCAATCATATTAGTTTTAATTATTATTTTGACTATCTATTCTAAACTTATCTGTTAAAATTTATTAATTAAGTACTCTTTTGTCGTATTTGCGTATATTAATAATAACAAATTATTTGTTAAATTAAAAAATTTATCTTTTGCAATTGTAATTTAAAGTTGTATTAAACTATGAATTCTATTTTTTAATTATAGATAAACTGTAATTATAAAAATAATATAGTAAAAATTATACTATTTCAAAATTTTGTATTATTTTGGCTTAATTATCTGATAATAAATATTGTACTTTTCAAATTTATACATATACAGTCGACGGCAATATTAAATTTCCAGCTTATAATTAATTTATTCAGAATTGCTTGTTTAAAAAAACTAAAATTTATACAAAATTTTATACAAAAGCCCAAAGATTTTTTGGCGACTCTTTAGTTTTTAAGCTGAAATCAAAATAATAAATCAATAATTGATTAAATGTATTGCAAATATTGAAACACAACTAATATTTCGTTTAAATTATATTTGAAATAAAATATAGATTTACTTGTATTAATAATTATACATCATTTACGTCCAATTTAATTATCATTTTATCATAGAACTAGTTAATTTAAATAAATAATTAAAATTTTTATTTTTATTTGTATCTTGTTTAAAAGATTAAAAAAACACATTTAATAAATTAATAAAATAAAAATATTCAATAGGATAAATTTGGTAACATTTATAAATTTAAAATATTTTACAATTAAATAATTGATAATTTTAAATGAAGTACATTTTTATTTAATAAAATAAAATGATTTATTTTTAAACGTAAACAATATTTAAAAACAAAATTTTTTTTCACATTAAAAAACAACTTGAAAAACAAATAAGATTTACTATTGTAATTTAAAGTATTAATAAAATTATAAATTTAAAAAACATATTAAATGTAATTTAAAAAAAAATATTGTAGAAATCTGGCTATTAATAATAGCCAGATTAACAAAAAATTCTTAATTGGCATTATTAATAGTGGTGTGGTCGTACGATCACACCGCATACGTTCAATCGAGCTGATGCAACATCAGCTCGATTAAATGGATAGCCTGGGCCGTGTGGAAAATGAATGTCTTATCGGCCGGAACAGAGTTTACGGTCGATTGGTATATAAGGAGAGCATGAACTCTCCTTAAATTCATTTAAAGTTTTATTTGCAAACTATTTGTTATTAATAAACTTTGCTCAAAAAAATAAGTTTTTGTTATTGTGCTAGTCTTGTGTTGGGTCGGCGGTTCAACCGCTCGGACTGCCGACCCAGCTAACACGGAATGCTACTAATCCCTAGAACGGGTGTTTCGGTCTGGCAGGACCGCCAGGCCGAATCACTACAATATTTTTAAAAATTATATATAAATATATATAATATGGTTTATTATTTTAGATTTGATAATTATGTTTATTTATATAATAACGCTTGAAAACATTAAATGGCACAACTTTTAACAATAAATTTTTAATTAAATTAAATAACCAAATTTAAAAACATTTT
>JAQFXP010000225.1:0-37317 GCA_034693685.1 Belba bartosi | reverse complement strand
TCATATAATAGGATAGAGAACTAAAAGTTATTTTAGTCTTTCAGTACAACTGGAGATCTGGTACCACATAAACGACAACTGAGACAATAGACTATACTATACGTGTAAAAAATAATAGGAGAGAGAGAGAGAAAAAACGCGCGCGCAAGAGAGAAAGAGAGAGAGAGCAAGAGAGAGCAAGAGAGAGAGAAAGAGCAGGGGAGAGAGAGCGAGAGAGCAGGAGAGAGAGAGCAAGAGAGAGGGAGAGAGCATCGTTGGACTATTTGATCGATTTTGATGCCGAACTGGATCTGAGTGTTGAGTGCATTGAAGTCGTGTGTCATTCGCTGATTCCCTCAGATCGTTGACAGGCCTTTCGATTGCTTTTTATAGCCAGAGCTGCGAAAACATAGCACCGAAAGCACCGACAGATCCCCCCATAAACTAATCGTATGGATTGAATAGTTTTTCGGTCGACAAACACAAACCTATAGATCATATTATAAAGAGAATCGAATGAAATGTCTGAACGACTGAATCAGTGAACGTCTTATGTCTTCTATTAAATACCGTATATATAAAGTCGGAACAGAAATCCGATAACTTTTCTTCTTTTTGTCGATTGAGAGGAAGTCATACTATTTGTTGTTCTAATAATTATCCAAACCCTGAGAGCACTTCTATTTAATGATTTCGACTATTTTAACATTTAAACAAATTTTCGATTTAATTATTAAACAAAAATTTCAAAATTATTTTTGGCCACAAATTTGATTATAAGCCAGAGTTAACAAGTTTAATGCCTACAAACATGGAATTAAATTAATAAAAATAATACTAGTCGTTAATCGTAGAAAAATTCAATATTTTGTTTCATTCATTCAATTTGTATATAGCCTTAAAATTTAGATTCAATTTAATTAGTGAAGAGAAAAGTGAACTATATTTGAGAATATGATTGAAGAAAAATTTTTATTTTATATGAAGTACTCTCTAACTCAAACATTACTCTTAATTATTCTAATATAGCCTAAGGATTATTAATTATAATTTTTCTCTTACTGTAGGCACAGAATGTGCAAAAAATCTTTATTTTTATTAAAAAAGAAATACTAAATATTCATATCTTATTCGATATTTCATTAACTCAATACAGAATAAGCACTAGAATTAGAAACATTATTTCGGTTTTTTATATTTTTGCAAGCTATTACTTTATAAATAAATAATATAAATGAGAAAGATAATTAATAAAATTTTTATATTGAACAAAATATATTGATTTTGTATTATATAAAATCGAATTATATATATATTTTTGCTATTTTGCGTCAATTTATATCTTTATCTCCAATAATAATCATTGAATTCTTATCAGTCTATCGGCAAAATTTAGGCCTTTTTATCGAATGATTCGTCTATTTAACCCAAAATAACATTTTCTATTTGAGAGCATAGTCTCAGATCCAATAAATTGCAGTTTTATGATGAAAAGTTCAATTACCAAGTTCATCTGACCGAATAAAAGATGTCTTCATTCAAACATTTTTTTATGCACTCGTAAGCTCATCAAATGAAGGAGTGAACTAGATAATTGCAAAAATAACCCGAAATAGTTTTTCGGATTTATTTGGCGAACAAACTTCGGAAATAAAAACCGAAATAATACGTTAAAACCATAAGAGAATTAAAAAAGTTTTCGTATAAAACAAATATTCGCTTAAATATCGATAGAGTGTCGATCGGATTGATGTAATGCTCAGACATTCACTGTTTGCGTCAATTTTTTCTCCTTCTCTTGGCTTTGATCGTTCGCACAGTTATAGGGAATTGTAATACTCAGTGAAGAATATGAAGTGCTTTGGCTTAGCAGACAATACATATGTGTTGTAAAGCTTGAGGAATGAAAGCACCGGAGGATTCTTAAGCTGAAAATATAGTTCACATTTCATTTGCCATATCATATCCTATAAGTAATCGATTGCATAATTTGATGCATTTCTTCCTAACTTTCGATGCAATTAGACTTTTGCGACTAAATATAAATATTTCTTTTGCTTTTCATATGCAGTAGTTCGCATTGTTATTGTTATTCGTATTCATTATTTTATTTTATATATCATTAAAAATTTTTCAATTTTTTGTATCTCATTTTATAAGTTTATTCTTTGTCTTCATTTTTACCACAAATTCAATTGATTGCAAAGACGAGACTTTATTCTTTAAAAAAAGTTTTATATACTTTATATTAGAGCTCGATCTCGGGATTCGAGAATTCCAATCCCGATTTGAGATTGCTACTCCCAATCCCGACTAAAACTAGTCGAAAATCTCGGTTGACTTCAGAATTTGAATATTTAAAAAAAGGTTTTATTATTTAAATAATTGCAGAGTAGGTCGGACTTTAACTGTTAGCTAGTTAAACTACAGTATTAATAGTTCTTTTTAAAAATTAGATGTACTCCCAAAACATATGTTGAAGTGATTTTTTAAAGTCTTGATTCAAATATTTAATTTAATTTTAATAACAATTTAATCAATTGGTGGCTAAGAAATGAAAACAATTTTTTAAGATTTTCAAAATTAGTCAAAAATATCTCACTATTGTCTAAACTTTGGCCTCATTTCAAAGAGAGTCTTCTCAACTACGGGTAGTCTCAATATGAAGAAAAGATGTGCTCTAATCCAGATTTAATCAACAATTAATTTTTCTAAATAAAAATTTGCAATTCTTTTGAAATTAATATTTAGTTTGAATTAACAAAAAAAATGTATATTTGTAAAAATTAAATATAAGTTAAAATCATATGTTTTATAAATAATTTTTCTTAATTTAAAAATCCGAATTTCGACGGAAACCGGGATTAGTCTGTAGAAAACCGGGAGTGGGGAGTGGTAATCCCGACCAAAATCTGGCTCTACTTTATATATATTATATAAATATATATATATTGTGTATAGTTTTTGCTGATCTTTCAAGTCTTGATTGTGTTTTTCTTTTTATTATTATATTCTTTTAACTAAATTCAAAGAATTACTTTATCCGAGACGTGATCTAAAATTTAATTTATATATATTTTTCGGAAATAAAATTTTGAATTCAAACAACGCTTTCACTGGAATTAAAAAATTTTGCGGCCAATAGAGGTGGAGAAAAATTTAATCAAATTTTTTTGCACTTAAATTGATAATTTGTTGCCAAAACAATTGTGTTGAGAGTTTTTTTAGCTTGAGTAATTTCTAAGACTTTTAGTCGTTTGAGATTAAAGTTGATAAAAGTTTGGTTTAAATAAAACAATTTTATACTTCCATTAAAAGTTAATTCATATAAAGCATTGATTTTTTGTTTTGTATACAAAACTTAAAATTCAAATACTATCGCATCGAAACACCTTTAGATGAATAGACCTATTGATGTATTCCCAGTTCGCAAATTTATCAGCGATGGCCAGAGATTTTTGCCGGTGCTAGTTGAATTAATTTATTTTTACAGTTCTGCAAGTTTTATTAACTACTATATAAATTAAAACAAATTTTTAACATGCACTGATCTTTCCAAACCAAGCCCAATAGATCTAGTAAACAAACATTAATGCTAGTATGAGTTATCTGGTAAAGTTTGACAGTTTTACCATACAAATAAATAGTTACAAATAAATGTGAGGCAGGTGTAAAACAAAACAATACATTTTAATCAGTTTGAATAATTTCAAAAACTTATTTTATTAAATTTATTTACATAATGTAAACAAAATTGAAAATATTTAACACTATATATGTGAATAAAAGTTATCTATTAAATATATATTTATTTGTATATAAATGGGTTTATCTGAGCATATACATTTTGAAATTATAATTATTGTTACAATATATGCAAAAATTAATTTTTAAATAATAATTTTCAGAGATGCCACATTTCATAGTTTGAACTAGTTAATTAATATTTTAATTGTTTACTAAACATACAAAAATAGTGTCCTAAGGCTGACCATGTAGGACATTGCAGATATATTGTTTTTGTTTGATTAACAAATGGTATAAAAGTTAACAAACATTTTAGTTTCTTATCTAACGGCCACATTTGATAATTTTGTTTTAGTTTTAGCTAGTGAGATTATTTTTAACGTTTATTTATTGTTTTTAGGATTTAAATAAATATTATTGATTTGAATAATAGATTTGTTTTATAATTTATTTAATTACTGTAATTGTTTTATAGAATATTTTCTGCAATATTATTAATTAGAAATTATCTTGAGCATACCGGTTAATATTTTTTTGTTTTTACTTAATAAAACTATAGTCTTAAAACAACAACCTAGAATTTATTGATTTGTTTCATTAAAGATACTAAAATAAATTAAATTTGTGTTTTATTTTGCGTGACTTTTAAAGTCTTATTAAGTATACAAAACAGGAATTTTTTAACTTATGTAAAGTAGTCATTAGTTTTTTAATTAATTTACATTTTACACGACAAAATTTAATTGATTTTTTATTATAAAATTAAACTAATTAAGCTATTAAAATTTTATTTTATTAGTTATTGAAAAATCAATAATAAACTAGCTTAAAATTTATTGTTTTATTTTAATAATTATTATTTTGCAATAATTAAATTTATATATTTATAAGAATAAAAATTTTCAAATCTATTAATTTTAATATACTATTACTTTGTTTTATTTTATCTGGTTGCATAATTTTAATTTTTTTAACATTTTGATTTTTAACTTTTTAAAGTTATTTTTTAATATAAAATATTATTTTAAACGTTTTTTAAAATATTTAACTTTTGTACAATTATTGTTGATTACAAAACTTATTTAGTGCCAATTCGACCACTTTTTGTAATTTTTTTTTTGAACAATTGTGTCATCGAAAGCACAGGTAGTTTTGCTAATGTGTTAAAAATTTGAATTAATTTTAAGAAATTTTGCTTAAAATGAATACACATTTATAATTAAAATTTAAATTGAATACAAAATTATACAAATTGTTTTAATACAATCAATCCTATTTATAACAAACATTTTGGTTGCACAGAATCCGTTTGTTATATACGGCTGTAACTAAATTTAAATTTTTTCCATTTTTCAATTCCTGCTTGTTATAAGCGAGATAGATTGATATTTTAAATCGAATAAAATATAAAAATTAAAATTAATATATTAAGAACAAAATCAATTTTATTTTATTTATGCTTATTAAATTAAAAACAATATTTAGACACAACTAATTTGTTATATTTAAAAATTTGTCTAAATAATATTTAACATAAAATTAAGTTTTTTTTGATTAAATAACTTTTAGAACTAATTCTAATAAAAAATATCCAGTTCATTTATGATATTAATAAAAAATATTTGATAAATTGCAAACAAATTTAAATATAATGCACAAACATATTAACCAAAAAAATTACTTTACATTATAAAAATTTGATTTACGTGATATTTGCAGTATTTTACAGTAGATGAGTAAAATATCAAGCTTAATGCTCACATCTAGACCTACATTGTATTGTATTATCATGGTCAGCTCAATTTTCATATATACCGTACATTGATGTGATAGACCACCGGAATCGAGAGCTGAGTCAACAGTACGTGTGAACCGAAAATTTATTTCGTTTTTATTATTGTTTTTTGCGTCCAATATCTCTTTGCATACAATTCCTATTGATGTTTGAATTTATGCCGCAATGAATACTAAAATTATTTAACGATTCAAACAATTCTTTTTTGGGTCTTTAGTTGATAAGAAAACTAAAGTATTAAAAATATTTAGTAAATAGAAAAACTTAGACAAAATATTCACTAAAAAAGCATATTTACTATGCATTAGATAAAATTATATTGTGTTTTGCATTGAATTAAACTTAAATGTCTGACTTGAATGTGATATCAACACAAAAAACACTTTTAACTCGATTTTCATTACTTTTTCCTCGAATTCGTTAAATGCAAACTTTGAATGTATTTGAAGTGAGAGATAGAGTGAAGAGAATAGAAAAGAAGAGAAAATTGTTCAAAAGTAGTTCAAAGAGATAAAAGTCAATATTTAAACATAATTTTAACTATTCTTATATTTGTATTCATAATAAACATTCGGCTCTCGAACAGAGTTTTGTATTTATTTTATAATACCTGTAATGCAAACAAAATATTTTTAACATTTAAAAATAAAGTTCGCATGTTTGAATTAATTTATATAAACATACTTTCAATTTAGAATTTATTCCAGGCTGCTATTCTAGGCGAACACTTTTCTGACACTTTTTTTAATTTTTATATTTCAGATTCAAAAAAGCAGTAAAAATTGAATTTAAACAAATGTTAGACTTTAAGGCTTGAAAACAATTTTCTGAATAACTATAAAAAAAATTTCGAATACATTTTCCCAAAGGTTTAATAATTTTAGCTATTTAGTATTAAAAACATATATTTTAAAACAAGATAAATATTAACTTATTTGTTTTAGATTCTAAAAAATTTAATTTAAATTAATTATTGAGTTTAATAACTTTATATTAAACTTTTTAACTAACTTAAGAACTATTTAGATATTGATAAATAGATACTAGATATTGCTATCTATTATATATATATATTAACTTGTTAGTATATAATAAATTATAACCAGGAACTTTTTATTTCGAGCAAAAATCGAGCAAAGTAGCATTAAACGTAAAATAATATATCTTAACTTTAAATTAATTTACAGTTCAGTTTATTCAAAACTTTATCTGTCTAGATTTAAAAAAGATTATTTGTAACAAGTTAAATATTTTTGACATTACTATTAGTTTGACTAGGATGATTATTTGTTTAACATAATTTTAATATTTATTTCACTAATAATAACTAATTATTATTAGAGTTTAATATAAACTACTTTCTAAAAATTAATCTATAAATTGTTTTGAGAAGATCAAATAATTTTTATCTATTATTAAAAATTAACCCATGAGTTGATTTGAGTTCAGATATGTTTCGGGAATTGTTTTTTAGTTTTGCTCGAAATAAAAAGTTCCTGATTATAACTAAATACAAATATTAGTTTAATAATGACTATAATTAAAAAATCTATTAAAAATAATTATTATTAAAAATTTCAATATTTACAGTATATATGAGTGAAATAATAAAATGTTTTAATAATAAATAATTAAGTTTAACATTATATGAAATTCATTGTAAGCAAAAAACAATAAATTACTCTTTTTTTTGCTATCATTTAGTTTGAAAAGAGTTCAGAACATTATTGACTGAACTCTTTAGTTGAGATTTTTTTTCACCCAAATCTTGTTTGAATTCCTTTGTAGTTCTCATTCTTTGTACAGTAGTTCTGACAACACTTCTTGTGCTATACAAACAAATAGTTTTGTAGAAATAAAACTAAATGTTTTTATAATGCAATTAATTTCGGGTAAAGTACTTTATTTTTTATATTATCCCAAAAATGCAATTAATTTTAAAAATAAATTCAAACAAAACTTAATAATTGATCAAGAGTATTTTCTAAACAAAGTAACTAGAAATATAAGTTTTAAATAAAAACCAAATGGTATAGAAGAATAGGCATTAATAATATCTTAAGTATGCGCTACTTCCCAACCCTCGAGTGAGTAATAAATAGGAAAAGTTTTAACGATAAAAAAATAATTAATTGAATTTTATGCGAGTTTGTCTTGTAATGGTAGAAATTGTGCAATCTGCAATCTTTAAATAATACAATTATAACATTATTATCTCTTATGTAATGCAATTTTACTTATGCTTCAAACCTTCATCTTATGTGCACTTCATTGACAAAATTAGATTAACTGCAAAACTATAGTCTATAGACATAATTAATTCAGTTAAATGAGTTATACACTTATACTTATACTTCCTACTAGTATATGAGTATTGCTTTGTTTTTATTGCATTCATATATATTATACTAAATATTAATTACAAATTTAACTCAAATAATTAGATTGGGAAGTTGGTTTAAGTTGTTATCCTAAATAATTACTTACTTATTTTTTCAATGGTTAGCTAGCTATTTTTATTTAGAATATAAAATGCGTAATAATTTTTACTAATTTTATATATAAATCAATATTTTAAGAGACTATAAAATTATTTAAGAGAATGTTTATTTTTATATTCAAATTTTAAACATTTGTCATAATAATCAATAAAAAAAATTGTCTTAAAATAGTTTTTGTTTTTATAAAATTTTAACTTCTATTTAGTATTACTAGATATTACTAGTATTAAAAAGTAAGTTATATTAAGCAAGTAAACAATTTTAAATAAAAATATTATTAGTAAGCTACTTTTTTATAATTTTTTTTAATAATATTATTTACTAAAGCTTATTAATACTTAAATTTAATCAGATAAATTTTTTAATTTAAATTAAGCAAGAATATGAATTCCAAAATAAGCTTAATATTTGATTAAAATTTTAGGATATTAATTTTATTAATTATATATATTATATAATCGATTTAATATTAATATTAAATTAAATTATTATCAAAATTATCAAAACACACAAAACCAAAAACATTATTTTAATAAAAATTTCAACGAATATTGAATAAAATAACACAAATAAACATAAATTTAATTAATGCATAACACTTTTTAGCAAGATTATTTTATTTTAAAAATTAAACAACGTAAATTAGATTATAAATTTTTAATAAACATAAACTCTTAAATAAACAACTGATAATTTTTATTGTGTTTTAATTAAAAGTTTAATAAATCTAATGACAAAGTATTTGAATTTATTTTCAAAGACTCACTATATAATCAGAAAACAATTTGACATTTGTTGGCCTAAGATATGTTGAAAACATTAAAAAAAAAAATTTTTTGACTTAAAGTGCAATCAAATTCATTACAAAAAAAGTGACTATTCTTTAGTGAAGAGCAAAATTGGTTTTGTGTTTTTATTCCGCAATCTTTAAATTCTTTTCTAATCTGTTCTACTGTTGTAGTCATAGATAGTAATCATATAATCAGTTATCGGAAGTATTACTGAAGTTATACTAAATTCAGAGCATTTTTTCAGTAAAATATAGTTTAGTCGTGAGAGTAGAGCGCGTTTAGAAGTTTAGATATTTTGTCAAATATTTTTATGTAGACTTGTAGTAAAAAAACAAAATTTAAATCTTTTTTGTTCACTATATTGAACTGTCGTCTTTTTGTTTTATTTTGTTTATTTTCTTATAAAAATGTGACAAGTTTAAGCCGACTAATATTATAACAAGACCGAGTCTTTGTTATTAAATATTTTAACAAAAGAAGTATGATAAAAGTTTTTCATAAACCAATTTTCGCAACTAAACTTATATTTAAAATTTATTTTAACTTTTTTTATTGATTATATGTCAAATAATTGCTGACAAAATGTACAAGATGTTAAAATTTTAAAACTAATCTTGTTTGAGACAATGGCTATAAGATATAAAGAATATGCAAATATAAAATTTCTTAGACGTCAAAGAATTTGTGGCATAAACTGCTATTTTATTTATTATTAAACTTTTGCCTTGTTAAACATTTAGCTCAATCTTGTTTCCATGTTCATTTCCCTTAGATTTAACTCTTAATTCAAAATGTTTGATATTATTTTTGATCATAAATTATAGTATTTTAATATATTTTTAGTATTGTTTTTAATTTAACACTTTTGAAATAATTTAATGATATTTATTCAATTGTTACAGACACTATTTTGGTTTTTTCTAATAAAAAATACACTTGATCATTAATGGAATGCAAAAGTGCACAATAAATAATGACTATAATAATAAATATCATAACAATAATAATAAACTTTAAGTTAAATCAATTTAATTTAACTCATTTTCTTAACGACTTCGAGTACTTAAAACGTAAGACTGTATTGAAGTTAACGAACACTTTATGTGTGAAAAAAAAGTATACATTGAGTGAGTGCTCGAACCCAAAGATTCAGCATTGGGTCTCAAAGCACGGTATGATTGTCAGCACCGGCAGCATTGCGAGCACTCGGTATTCATTTAGTTGATTATTTCAATTGATTAGTGAGTTATATAAATATAAGTCTGAAGTCTCAGAGCTATCACTCATTTATGCGATGAATGGCATATAAGATGTCAAACATCGTTAGAATGTAGTGAAGGCATACCTATTGGCGCCGATCCTTAGAACCCAAAACACGTCGATTATGTGATTATCGGCAAAGATATGGCGATGTCTTCTCACTGGCCATTGCCATCACTGCGATCACTGCCATTCCTGCCATTACTGACAACCAAATGTCTGACTCGCGTGTAAGTGACTGAATGACAAATATTTTTAACTCAAATATTGACAAACATTACAAACATTACTTTGATTTGATTTTTATTCCCCAAAAAAGTTTAGTTTTTCGTTTAGATTCCGACACGAATTGTCTGATTCTAACCAAACATTTATCGCAAATACATTGCATTAAACTAATGCATTGAGAAGTGCAACACTTCTAATGTCTTTCTCCAACAAAACAATATTTGTTTTTGTATTTAATTTCATTCAAACTTTTCAATTGAGTAGAATATTTGGAAAATTTAGTGAAAATTGTTGTCAAAAATCGAATTATTTAACGAAATATTTACATTTTGTTGATTGTATTGGTGTTTCAAGAATTAGTAATTCATTTGAGTCTATGCTTCGATTTTTGTGATTTTCAACCAAAAACTGTAAAATGTTTGACAAAACGAGTCATTAATGACTATTAATTATATATAAAAAAGAAGTAATGATTAACTATAAGAACACGTAAATCGTTTCAGTGTTGCAATAGTTTTGCCACTTTTTCTCTTGTCTTTCCATCTATTCTCTACTCTATTATAATGTCTTAGTATTGATGAGTGTTTGGAGTAGCGAAAGCCCGTCTCCTCCGAGTGCGCGACCAGTGCTCTACCAGTGCTATATTGTGCACATATTTCCTTCCTCTAATCCAACCAACTTTAAGAGTTAACATAACTTTTGTGCCAAATATAGCTTAAGAGTGTCTGACATCACATTTTTGGTGAGCATTGGTGAGTAATTTCGCCGTCTTTTCAAAAACTCTATTAAATGAGTGAAGCATTAGTTGGCAGAGAATGCGAATCCAATTCTCTGCAGAGATGTGCAGACATTGACTGCAATGCGTTTGACTCCGAGAGACCAGAGACTCATCTCAATGTCTACGTCTTTCCACTTTCTTATCCATTTTTCTGTCCGTTCTGTTTGTTTTACGCGTTTTTGTCTTTTCGTTTCAACAGACCTATTGATCCGGTCTATAGTTTTCGGCCAAATCTCACATCTGATTCCTCAGGCGTTTCAATGATTGCATTTCTAACTAAAAAACAATGCCTTTTACTCCCGGGCTCTTTGGGCTCTTTGAGCGCAACTTTCCTTTCTTTTTGATTCACTTCTATTGGACAGTATGTCTTAATTCAGGTTAAGTCTGATTCCGAATTCGTTTTTGTTTCGCCTCTTATAACCTCATCAATAGTTTTTTCTTTCGATTGATTTTCTCGAGTCTTCATATCTTTTCCTAATCTTCGGATGTGATCCGAATTGTTTAGCTTTCGTGACTCACACCTAATCTAATGACTATTTCTCTATAGACAATCCCAACAACCAAACAGATTAAAGCACATAAATTATTTGTCTGTTGGGTTAGCCATGTTGAAATGCCACTTTGAACTTTTAAAATGCAGCAATTTTTTCTTAGATATAAAATGTTTGCGTGCACATTTTCTTCGAAAAGTTTAATCAAAATTAGATTAGACTTATTTAGTCAGGTTATATTTTAAACTCAGTTAGATTGGATTAAATTACAAAATTAGCAAGACAAAATATTAGCTATTTTATTCCAAACTATTTTATATGAAATTTAAACTAAAATAATATTTTATTTCTAACCATACCCCCTGACTCGGCCATACCCTGGCCATATCCGGGCTAAAGTCTGACTATTCAAGCCATTCAACAACATTTGTCTTTATTTTCTCATTTTCCAAACCTAACTGCGCTTTTCAATCGACTAAATAATCGTTAAAATTCATCAAAACTTTTCAACGAATATAAATTATTTAGTGATTTATGAATACATTTGAAAATTATATTTTTCTTCAATTTTTATGATTACGTATAATAAGTTATATCAATATTTCAATTCCAGATTTTCTTATATTCATTATTTAAAAGTTTAAATATAAAAAAAAATTTGCAATTACTTAAGCCATAGAATGCACTAAAAATAGTTATGTTTTTTCATTTCGAAATCGAAATCTTATTATTTGGTTGAATGAAAATCAAAACATTTTTTTATGAAATAGTAGCCCTTATTTGCATTTAATTCAAATAAAATATCGAATTTATTTTTATCATAAATTTTTATCAAAATAGACTCTCGACTTCATATTATTTTTGCCGTTTCTTTATATAAGAAAAGAAAGTTTTAATAAGTTTTTTGGCAAAACTTTATTTCTCATAAATAAACTAAACGTTTCATAACTAACATAACTAACAATTTCTTCTCTCCATCTTCTCTGCCATAGGATGAGTGACTGTCAGCACTTCATATCAATTTCAAAGATCTCTCGAAATGCTCTTAAATATTGGATTTGAGTTAAATTCTGTTATAAAAACATTTTTGATACGACAAACCGATAGATCAATTTAAAAGAAGAATTTTTCTTTAAAAGTACTATTTTTTGGTTTCAAAATCAATAAAAACCGACTGAACTGACTCTTCGACGCAAACACATCTACAGGTAATACATATATGAAATTGAATTTCTTTATATAACATTCAATATGTTATTTAAAATTAAATGTCATTCAAAAATTGCATTCAAATTGTTAGAATTGAATGCAATACAAATTTGCAATATTTGATTTCACAGCTGAGAATTGACTTCAAATGTTCAAATAATGTCTGAGTCTTAAGTAAATCGACAATTTTACAAAATAGTGTCCAGTACAAGCGTGCGCTTAAGGTATGTCTCTCACCTGATAATTGAATTTGCGTTCGGTTTGTCGAAGAATTATTTAGTTTTAATTATTTATTCTCAAATAAGACAACTATTTATTTGTTTAGATATGATACTATCCCAAAGACAAGTTATAGCAAAAACAGATTTGATTATTAATGATAAAACCCTTGTAGAAATCAAATTTAAAATGATTATAAATCAACTTCTAAACCAAAATTTGTGCAAACGTTTTGGGTTTTATTTCAGAAAATTATAATTTGTTGTCAATAACAGCTGAAAATTCTAATAATTATTTCAAAAATGGCATAACATAAACAAATCCATAGCAATAATTAATGCAATTTTTTGCTATGATGTGTCATTTGTAAAATTGTGGAATTACTTAAGACTTAGGCAATATATTAATATTATTAATATAATTGGGTTTTTTGGATCAAAAAAGTAATAATAATTTATAATAAGATTTTTAATTTTTAAAAAATTTATTATAACTAAAAAATTAATGAATACTTTAATAACAATTTTATAATAGATTTAAAACATTATTTTATTTTTATTAAAAACTAAAGTATTTTTAGCTATATTTTAGCAAGCATAATATTTATTTATCAAACATATGTTACTTAATAATCAGAATTTATTTTCTTATCTTTGAATACATGTAATGAAAGAAATTGTATTCATTAAAAGATTTAATTCGGAATATATTCAACTCTTTTTGGAAAAATGAAAATAATTGAATCACTTGTGAAACAACTCTTGAAATATAATTAATTGATTTTCTCGCTTAAGTGATTCAAATTAGAAACAAAAATATTTTCTCAAACAGAAAAATGTGCTGAAAATAATTGGCCGAAAAGTTTAGTTATGAAGTGAGAAGTGGAGAGGAATGTAGAGATGAATACAATGTTATTGTCGACAACTGTTCTCATTATTATGAAATGCCTAAAAGGTTTGCATCTCTAGTGAAAAGTTAATTATATTTACGAAACATTTTTCGACAAATTTCACTAAAATTCTGAAAATTTTTATTTGCTATTGATTTTTGATAAACAAAATAAACATTCCTTGCATTACGTGAATGAGTCAATCAAATAACATGTTTTGAAAATATTTGACTAAATATTGAAATTAGAAAAATGCGTTCGAATTGTTTGCATTATTTGACTGCTTTTTAATCAGAGCTGAGTCTGTCTTATATCTAATAATATATCTAATAAATAGAATCTTGTTAAAACTGACATTTTAATAATTTATAAAAATAAAAATTTAGATATTAAAGTAATAACCAGCATGCTTGATAAATATGTTTAGCGGAAATACAATTTTAGAAAGTTTTGCAATAAATCTGAAGATAAACCATAAGTTCCAATAATTCTAATTTTAATCATTTAGTTATTTTGTTATTGAATTCTTTGAATAATTGTTTATAAAATAAATTAAACGATTTTTCAAAACTTATATCAAATATAAATCATACAGTAGTTGTAAATAGAAATCTGCAAGGTTGACAACTATTTATATAATTACCGTAGATATAAAAATTGTAGTTTGCTATTTTTTGACTAAAAAAATAGCACAAACTAGTCAGATTTTTCTAGTGATTATTTTTTATTTTACTTATTGGATTTAATTTTTATAAATTACAACTTGGGCGTTTAAAAAATATTTTTAATTAGAGAGGCGTTTGAATATATATTATATCTTTTGTACCTCGATAATTTATAGATGAACAAACATAAATAGAAAATATTATCTTGGTTGCCACTCCCGATAAACAGAGTTAACAACTGTATAAAACAGGTTATTCGTACAGTATATACAGTATAAAAACATCGAGTTATTTGAAGCATATTTGCAATCATAAACTTTTATGCATTTTATCATTCGACTAATTTTTTAAATGAAACAGTAAAACAAAAAACTGTATAAATATAGGATTAAATTATTTTATTAATATTTTTCCGTCTAAATAAAAAAGTGACAAAAGATTCATCACATTTATGCCTTAATTATCCAATTTAATAAATGTTCTAATTTTTAATACAGTATATACTCGATTTTAGCAGTCAGATTATAGCAAATCTCGATTATAGCAAGGCAATGTTAAATTATAGCACCAACATAAGAGTTGTAATGTTAAATGTACTTGATTATGGTAAACTTCGATTTTAACAATGATTTTTCAAAGCACCAAGTGATTGCTAAAATCGAGTTTATACTGTAACTATAATTTTTTTTGTTGCTATAATGACACTAAAGAGATTGAATAAAAAAATGCATTTTTGCTTTTTTGTTTTGTTTTGTATATAATGTGTACATAAAATGGGATAAAATTTTTATGAAAATGAGTTTAAAATACATTGAGTAAAAAAAATAAGAGTTTGAATATTATGTTTTCAGGCTTTGAATACGAATTTCTACGAATTTTTTAATGTTCCCATGAGTTCCATAATCGTAAGTATGGGCACTAACTGTAAGGAAATATATGTTCGACTAAATTACTAGATTTTAACTAAGCTCATCTTGCCAGTTTCAATTTGGCCCGAATTAACTATACGGTTGAATTGAGCATGTCTTGTTTTTTTTATATATGTTAAATTTTACATTAGCCCAAACTTTTTAAATTTTTGAGTAAGAAATTTAATGATTTTTATAAATTAAATTAAAAATTTTATTTATAATTATTTTTTTTGTTTTGTTTTACATAAACAAAACTTATTATTATTTTGCTAAATAAAAGTTATATTTTTTGCAAAACATTTTATAAATTTTAAAAATGCTTATCAGAATTGTTTTGATTAAATGTATAAATATTTAGCAAATTGTATTTAGGCAAGATAGATTTTAGTCAAAATATATGTTAGGCATTGAGGTATGTGTGTTGTTTACCAACCGACCAGAACCTCTCTGTGCGATAACCATTATATTGATTGATTGAACTCTATTTTCTTCTTTAGAGTAAAAAATTATTGTTGTATTGCATGAAATACAAAAACTAAAAATTAGACTTTTTTTGAGATAAAATTTCTTAAAATGATTTTTTAATCAACTCTTCAATACATCGAAACTATTTTCCACAATCAAGTCATAAGAATGACTTCAATTCAAACATTCTTCAGCTGTACATTTATTTGAAAGTTTACAGTTTAAGACACTTTTCTGTGGCTATACTTTTTCCAATATTTAGTATATTTTTTATTTCTATACTTCCTTAACCAAAGAATATATTTGAGAATAAAAATTAAAATTTAAAACCATTTTCTTGTCACTAATTTGTTAAAATTGTAATCAATTTATAGCAATAATTTATTAGAATATTAGTTAAACGCAATTTTAAAAAATTAATATTGATTTTTAAATGGGCATAATTGTACTTGATATTTATGTTGTTAATAATAATGATGTTATTCTTTAGTATTAAAATTAAAATTTGTTATAAAACTTAATGCTAAATCGTTCTAAAATTTAATTATTTTCAATTTTAATTATAACATATTTAATAAAATCTTATTAATAAATAATTATGTATTGTTGGGTAATTAAAATATATTTTAAATATTAAATTTAATCATTTTTAATATGAGATCTGAGCAGTTTAATTTAATTATTATTTATAAGCAGAATCTAACAAATGGTGAAGACTAGAAACTACTGGTATTTTCAAATACACTAAAAATATTAATAAATTATTTTAAAATTTTAATCGAATGTCATTGATATTAAAGATATATTAGATTTTTAAACATAATAAGTTAAACATGAGCTATTTAAACATTATTTTCAATTAAATATGAGCGTTAAACTTATAAATTATAAAAACTATATTTGTTTTTTACCAGTAATAAAATTTTTTCTATTAAATAATTATTAACTATTTAAAAAATTTTAAATTAAGAATTATAATTTGAAAATAATTTTTGACCTTTACCATTTGCTAAATTCTGTTTATAAGTTTGGGTTAGTAATAAAATAAATTCTAAAAATAAATTCTAAAAAAATTCAAGACTTAGACTATATTCCAATTTAAACTTTGCGTTTAATCCGAAGATAAACTTATTGGAAGAAGAGAGCGCTTGATCTCAGAACTCCGGTACTTCACATACAATAGATTTGTTCCTTAATTTAGTATTGCTATAGAAACTTATATTTTCAATGATGTTTTTTTGACATAAACTTTTATTCAAACACTTATATACTTTTCAAGTTTTTCAAGTTATTCGAAGTTTCTAAACATTTTTATTTATAGGCAGACAAGGCCTAAGTCAGCACTAACAAGGAATTGTGTTGAAAGGTCTCAGCAGAATATTTTTGAAATTATTTTACACAAAAGTACATTATATAAAATTTAAAAAAATTTATTTAGTTTTTACCCAATTTTGCTTGGTTAGTTTGAATTAAATTAATTGAAATATTTTATATGTCTTTTGTGTTTGTTCCTTTTCATTTATGTATGTATGCTATTTGCTCAGTACATCAATACAGCATAAACATAGAGAAGGAACACATACGAAATGCATATATAATATTCTAATTAATTAAATAACTTATTAATTAAAAAAAACTATTTGTAAAAAATTAATTCAATTTTAATTAAAATTTGAAACAATTTTTTTTGCATTTTTAAGCATTACAACTTAATTAGCATTTTTTAAAAATTTAATATTAACATGCATTAATGATACCGGTTCAATCACATTACAATAGGATTTTGGCTTGATCTTTTGCAGATCCTTGTTAATATAGGTATATATTAAAATGAGATGGTGTATTTTTTAATTATAGTGTTTTTTGCTATTTTGGTATGCTATTTATTATTTTCAACTTGCATTTGCAATTTTAGGCTGTTTATATTTTGTTTACGCTTTAGAATTTTCCCGTTGCAAACTTTGAATTAAAATAACATTTTTATCTAATAAATATTTAGCATGTTATTTTATATTTACACTGACATTTTTTTACAATTATATTTATGCAATGTTTATTTTAAATTGCAAACAATTCTAAAAATATAAACTTTTTGCAAATAGTATTTAAATTATCATTTTTGCGTCTTATTTATAAATTAATTTTATAAACTTTTAACTTATTTTTACTTTTTAAAACAAATTAAATAAAAAACATTTAAGAAATAATTTTAATTGTTGTGTAATTAGTTATTTAGATTAGCAATTTAAATTTATTTAGAACACGTAAATTATATTAGGTTTAGCTTTAATTTTGTTTTAATATTAGTTTTTAAATGAGAAAATACAGAGTTTACAAAAAATGGTTTTTATTTAATTAATTAAATAGATTTTTAAAACAATATTCTATTGCAGCCAATCAAAAATTAAAATTTAGAAAGAGTTAACCAAGGTCGGTCAAGTAAGGGGAAGGAAAAGCTAGAAGTAGAATGGCCGATTTTATTTCTCAAATCTCAAGGGTTATATGGAAGGGTAAAATTAAGATAATTTAACCTTAACTGAATTTAAACCGGAATTAGATTAAATCTAAAGTTAAACTAAATTTATCACCAATTTAAAAAATTAAAAACTTGTAGATCGACTTTGGGCAATTATTAATATTACGTTGGTATTTATTTTTTTGGTTTAAAATTTAGGGAATTATTTGTCAGAATTTTTTCTATATCTACTTCTGTTGGTTAACCTTAATTCAAATGTAAACTTAATTCAAATACAAATAACAATATTTAAAATAAAAATATGCATTTATTTATTATTTTGCTAATTTAATTTTAAGAACTTTCAAACAGTTTGCTAATTATTATAAGTTTTCATAATTTGATTTAATACAATTAGAAATATTTGTACAATTACTCAAAGTTTAAATTAAATAATCAACAAGAAAAGTTTTAGTCAGCGCTTCTAACTGTTTATTCTGTGCGTAGACTAGAGACTAGTCGTTAACTCTAAGAATAAATTATATTTAATAAAAGGCATAAATGTTTTGCTTGAATTAAATTAATAATTTCTGATGACATCATTTAAATGTCTGCTTTACTTAACATATTTATTTGCATTTTTTGTTATTCTGAACCACTTTTTGTGTACACTATTTCTTAATCAAATCAAAATTTATTAGATTTTGCTTTGATTTAAGTCGATGTGAAAACCAAAAACAGAAATACTTGTGAATACGACTACAATTAGATAAGAATGACTAGAAATGTATGTTTAGAGTCGAGTATTTCATTTAAATTATGACATATTCTCTATTTTATTACAAATATTGATTTAATAAATTCAGTAACCATTCGTAAACAGAGAATTAGTCGATATTTTAGCATAACTTGCATTTGCATTGAATCTCAAATTCACTGAACTTTTACATTTGAAGCGCTTAGAACTCAAGCAATCGTTTTCTTATCAAAAAAAACTCTTAAAAACTTATTTAGAGTAAAAAAATCAATTTATTAGAAGAGAAAACTCTATCTCTTATTCATACCGAAAGTCGGAAATTATCTTACAGTTCATTGCAATCAATATTGCATTGATTAGCAATTTATCAACTTATTAAAATGGCAAAACAATATATTTGCAATATTAAAAGATTAATTATGTTGAAGCCTTTCAGATATATTGTTTTTGCATGTATAATTAATAGTATATAAGTTAACAAACATTGCAAACTTTAATCCGGCGCATGTCTCTTCTCGTACCAATACACTAAATATACTTTCAATTGCATTGACTAACAATGCAAATGCTCTATAAAAACATTTTAATTATTTATTACTGTTTTAGTTGGCTTTCGGTTTATTTTATTTTTTAAGTTATTATTATTTTCTAATATTATTACTACTATTAGAAATCAATTAACTTTATGATAAATATTAGAATCTTGTCATTAATATTAAAATATGTATTAATGTCGTTAACAATATTAATGTCTAAGTTAATTATTATTAAGTTCCATTAATATCGAATATCTATTTTTTATGTAAAATTTTATTAAATTAATTTTGACAAGATTATATATTTTAAGAATTAAGTTTGCATTAACAATTTATATTTTACAGTATACTGTATTGTCAAAATTTTGGTTTTATATTATTTTATTATTAATAATATCTTAATTTTATTTTTATTAATTAGAATTGTTTAAAACTGTAAGCAATGTCTAAAACTAAAGCCATTTTTAAAATAGAGTAAAAGTAAGAAATCGAAAAAAAATCAAAATAATTAGCTAGCTTGTTTAGAAATAACCTCTAGATAATTTAAAATGATTAAGAGAAAACTCATTTGTCTTGATATACTCTGATAGCCATTTGAAGAAAGTTTTCCCAAAACAACGATCAGTTAGCAATGTTGAAAACAAGCATGTCTTATTATTTGAGTTAATTGTGCAAAATCAAGTATTAAATCTAACCAAGCAGTTTTTTAATACAAACTTAATATTTTTGTGCAATAAAAAAATATTAAAGTATATAAAAATAAATAAATAAATTTCCATTAGAGATAAAAACGCAGTGAAAGAGATGACAACAAAAAATCGTTTATTTATTCCTATCAATGCAATACAATTGAGAAATCCATAAAATGCATTAAACAAATTAAATGCTAAAATAAAATACTTTCTGTTCGACTAATAAGTCAATATCTTAGAAGTAAGTCGTTTTTCGAAAGAAAGTTATCTTTTGTTCATTTCTGGTGAAAAATGACACTTAAATTATAAATTATTAACAATAGTCTCGAAAAGTTTAGGTCTATTTTTAAAGATGTTGTCGCGTTTAGTAGAGATTAACACGAAGTTCGAGTTAAAATTGCTATTTTTAGATATAAACTTGCTTAGAATCAAATAGCCATGCTATAAATTTGATTTATTACAAATTTGATTTTTGTATTAATTAAAACATTTATTTTTAGTTTTATTAGGTTTTACGCTTAATATAATTTAAACCGTCAATAACCTTTTTAACGATGAATGAAATTTAACTAGCATTTAACATAAAATGGTTAATGTATGATGCTAATAATCGAGTTACCGTTGTCCACCCACATGCTGTCAATTTTTCAAAATCTAAATAATGAGTTAGTTATGCAATAATTATTTTATCACAATTTTTGGCCATTATATATATGTCATATTGAAATGCATTTAAATCTTATATCAATATAAAATATTGCATTAAAGCTGTTATTATTGAATTTCTAATAAACAATTATTTCTCTATATTTGTCAATTAAATAATCAATGTTTTTGCAAAAATATATTTGCATTAAATGCTGTTTTCCCTGTTTAAATTTTATATTTAAATTATTTTAAATTTAAATATTAATTTTAATTCGAAACAATTTAAATGTCAAATTCAAATTTATTTTTAGATGCAAAAATTTACATTTTAGTTTAATTCAAAAAATTGTTATTGAAAGGTTTTTATGTTAGAATAAAAAAAACTAACTTGCAAAATTAAAATATTTGTAATAATATATACTGTATATATATATAGTCATAAAAATATTAGTTATGACTATATATATTAGATCGAAAGTCTCGTCCAATTCTCGATCCACACCCGTCTCTAATATACAGTTTATTATCAGTCTCTCAATCATAAGAGAAAAGCACAAAAACCTTTGAACACAAATAACACGAAAAAACTTTGAAAATAATGATTCGCTAAAAATGTTTTTAATCCAAGAATCTAAACCTCTCGGGAATCACATTCTTTCCGTTCGATACTTGTATTGAAGCTCATTATTGCTGTCATTTCTCAAACCATTTATTTTTTGCCTCTATTTTAGACAAAAGTTTTTTGTTTTATAATTCAATCAGAAATTTTTATATTTTTTCTACATTTAAAAATAGACTTGGTGTTTTTTGTCTGGAAATAAATTTATCGATTAAATTGATTAAACATTTGCAAAACTTGAGAACTTTGTCTTGAATTTCTAATTTATTGTAAAAAACATAATATACTTAAAAATTTTAGCATGTTTAAATTTTAAAAATATTTTACTGTTTTTAAAACTTTTTTTTTAAATAAAAAGTTTGTTTTCCAATATTTGAGTTAATCCAATGATTACATAAAAAAATTAGTCAAACAAGATGTCAAACGCAAGTCTAAAAGCGCTTAAAAATGCAAAAAACAAATGAAAAAACAATATTATGTTCGCCGCAGACGAAGAGAATTCAATACGTATTCGACTAATGCTTTTTCGGTACAAAACTTTCGAAATACATTAAGTCAACAAAACCTCCGATCGATTCCTTTCCTGTCTTTTCATATTTGCATCACTACATTAGAAACCAATTGTAAATAATTGAATCGAAAGTTCCATTTATTCTGAAATTTACTTAATATTAAATATAAAAAAACGGCATAAAAAAGGCCAGAAATCGAGAATAAAAATGTATTTGATTTAAGTCTTCGGCGTCTGAATGCTGTTGACAGTTCGCTATTTAATCTTTTTTAAATTCGCTAATGTTTTTTAGGAAACAAACTTGATTGTTTGTAATTTTTTTTCTAAAATTTTATTTTTTAAATCTATTTTTTATTTTACTTTTTTAGTGGATTTTAAATATTAGAATTTTTTTTATTAAATAAAAAAGTATTGTAAACAACAGCTTTAAGGCATACTTTGATCAAAAATTGATTTTTTAGTTTTAATCTTTTTTTCTACTGGTGTTTAAGGTATGAAATACTAAGTTTACTAAAAGGAAAAGTGTTTACAAACCTAATTGTTGCCGTCATCTCAACACAAATATCAGTTGAGATCAAACTCTTATTTAATACGTTTTCCCAATTATAATACAAACCGTTAGTATTGGAGTTTTGAGGACAAACACCACAACTCTAATGCCGGTTATTATGACATTAATAAATCATCTCTTTCTGAGTTGACGACCGGTTTCTCGAATCGATTTTATTCCTTCTAATGAAACTCTAATTGCTATTTGAGAACAAATTTCTTTTAAGTTTTTTTTGTTTTATTTAAATTTATGAAAATTTATTGAGATTTTGAAAACTTTCAAGAAATCATGAATTGATTAATTTGAGGTTTAAGTGAAGTGATATAAGGCTTGTAAATAAATTTACTTATTTATTGCTTTTACAGTGTCTAGCTGCTTGCTAATTCTTTCTAAATTCATATTTAATGCTAATTATTATTTATTGCTTTGAATTATTTATATCATGATTAAATCTAAATGATCTGAGGGTTTGATTTTAAATTATATTAAAGGGGGAATACAGTATTAGCTCTTTTAACTGATATTTTTAAAAATAAAAATCATTCTGAACAATTTAAATTTAAAAAATTTAATATAATTACATTTGATAATTAAAAATATTTGAAAACTCTCAGGATACGCTGCAAAAGTTTGCAAAGTTTAACTCTACAAATGCAGTTTCTTGGTCAATTACGGTAACTTGGAATTTAATAAATACTAAAAATTCTAGATTTAATTCGGAATTTTAAAAAATTAAACTTAATTGGCAAAATATTAATAATTTGTTAAAAATTTCAAAATATTTAGCAAAAATTCTTGTCTATAAATGTTAATGACATTTTTCAAATGCTTAGAAAATAGAAATTTAATTTTTTCAAAAATTCACAGTTTTTTAATAAAAAATTTGAACTTATTTTTAACATAATTTTAGCTGAAATCTAACATTTAAAAACTAATAGTTTGAATGTTTGTAAGTTGTTAATTTTTGAAAATTTATTTTATGTTTGAGAATTTTTCCTAAATAAGCTTTAGATTAGGCTCAACGTTTATCTAGTCTTGCTGTAATAAAAATAATTATTTGATTGACTATTAATTTTTAAAATCTATAATAAATTATTAATATTTAAAATTAACATTAATAAGGCTTATGAAACACCCCCCTGAGGATTATTAAAATTTTTTAATTATCAAATTGAATAATTTTTTATTCTTTTTCATTTATATTGTTCAGAATAATTTTTATTCTCAAAAAGCCAGCTCAACAAGCTAAATCTGTATCCTCCTTTAAAATAATTTAAAATACAACCTTCAGATCATTTAAATTTAACCATTATATAAATAATTCAAAGCAATAAATAATCATGATGTAATGATAAATATTAAATGAGTATAAAATTATTTAATATTTATTATAAAATATTTTATTATTGATTAAAATATTTTTATAATTTAATTTCGTAAATAAATTTACAAATATAAATCAAAGACTTTTAAGTAATATAAATTGTTTGCTAATGCTAATTATTACAACCATCAAGTTAAAAAATTGAAATCAAATAAGTTAATATTTTGAATAATTTATATTAAAAACATATTTTTCTTTTTTTTCCCCGAAATTTAGAGTAAATTTTTGCGATTGAAAGTAAATGATTGGAAAATAAGAATAAGAAGAAGTCGAAGAAATACTAAAAACAAAATGAAATTGTGATTCAAAACACAAACTATTTGAACGAATTGTGTGGAAATCGAAATAAAAAAAGAGAAAAATATATATATAAGCCATTCGGTTGTGACGGAAAAAACAAATTGAGGAGAAATCGCGTCTCAAAATCAAATCTTCGGGAGTAAAGCATCAAATCTTATTAGTCTTTTTAATTCAATTTTTTTCTAACCGATTGAACCAAAAAAAAGAGAAAGTTTTTAAATAAGCGATGAAAACACGGATTCGTTTGGTTTTGTTTGACTCGTGTTTGCACAACAGTTTGGTTTCGGTGAAGAGTTCCCAAAACTATAGAGCATTTAATTTGTTTAATATGCAAATCGTTGTCAGATTCACGTGTTTTCTATTCATAACATTGACTTCATTTTCGCTCATTTATACGCATAAAGTCACCGAATCCGGAGATATTCTATTGGGTGGCCTTTTTCCCATTCATCAAAAAGGTAACATGCTTATATAATAATATCTGTACTTTAAACCAAAATCTGCTTGTTATTATACTAAAAAATGTTGATAAAATTGTCATTTATTAATTTTAATTTAATTATAATTAATTTTATTATCTTTTAAAATTTTTATAAGTTTTATAACTTGTTTATTGTTTCTATTTTTGAATATTTTAATTAATTTTTGTTTTGATGTCTTTTTAATTTAGTATGCTAATTAAAAGTTATACAGTATAAATTAATAATTTATTTGCAATTATTTGCATAAAATACTGTTACGTCAGAAGAGAGTATTTAGCTAGTTTAATGAATAAGTTTAAAATTGAGCCCTTTTCCCCCTCTTATCTCTGCTCTAGCATTTCTCTTCATATATCTAAATATAACAAAAATTTATTTTTTCAATTATTTAAATTTAATGAAAATTTCATTAAAGTTTTCTTGTTTATCGTAAAATAAAATCTCTTTTATGTTAGAGAAAAAGAGCCGAAAAAAGCGAATTTTATCTCAACTTTCGTATTAGTTCCAGATTTCGGAAGAATTGATTTTGTATGCATTCCGTTAAACAGAATAATTAAGTTTTTTTTCGTGAATTCACTTTACAGTCAGTTTAACAATAAATTTATTTTTAATTTTTTTTCCTGTCTCTACTAGATTGAGATTGAGAGGCATTACTGAGCAAATTTAATCTAGTTAAATGAATTTGAAAATAGGCAAAATTGTTTTTAAAATATTAAATTAGACTTTGTTGCCGAGATTTGGTATTCCTTATAAGGGAATTGTGTTTTATTTCTAAATATAATCGCGATTTAAATATCAATCCAAGTATTTATTTGACTCGAGGTTAGTTTAATCATGCAAGAGACTTTTTAACAGACAACCCAGTCAGCTGGCAAATTTTTAATTACTAAAATTTAAATTGAAAAAATTTGATATTGATCTATAAAATGAAAACTTTTTTATGCAAAACAAGATTATATAAATATTGTTAACTTTTTTACTGTAAATGTTTTGTTTATTAATCTGACCTCAAATTCGTGCCGAACAGACATAATCTCATTTAATACAAAACTGTATAAACCGTAAGTCTGAATAAATTCCTGCATTCACTCAATTTCAGTCGTCTCTTATGGTTTGCATTTGAAGTTTTGTTTAGTTTTAGATTTAGTTTTAATTTGATTGCAATTGCTATCAGTTTTATGGCTAAAAATAAAATCAAAACAAAAACTACGGAATAATTAGATTTGAATTAAGGATTAATGAGTTTCGCAATAAAAGCAAATAATCGGATAATTAAGTGATTATATAATGTCTGAATGTATAACGTTGTGCACCGATAGGCAGCAACAGTAGCCGTTGCGGTCCAATCAACAAAGATAGAGGTATACAGCGGTTGGAAGCGATGCTGTTCGCCATCGACAAGATCAACGCCGACCCGAACCTGTTGGGCAAGATCAAGCTAGGTGCTATCATACTCGACACCTGCTCGAGCGACTCATACGCGCTCAACCAGTCACTCGAGTTCATTAGGGCCTCCATTAACACAGTCGAGTCGTCCGCTTTCGAGTGTAGGGATGGATCGACGCCCAGACCTAAGTATGGATCCAAACATATAAGTGGTGTTGTCGGCGGTTCCTATAGTGAGGTATATCCGTATATCCTATTCCTAACCTTTTTATTCAATATATTTTCGATTTTATTCGCTTTTTATTTACACTTAGCCATCGATGCCTTCAAATGCGTTTAACTTAAAACTCGACACTATTTTGCTTCCGAATGCACTTTAATAATGCATTCATTCTATTATAATGTCTATATCTCAAGTCTGACAATAGGTTTTGACTTTAGTTCTCAAAATACTGTCTAATAATATATTCTTGAGTCCGATACTAATGGAGGGTTTCGATGGCATTAATATTTCAATTCCTTACTCTTCAGCAAAAAAAAAGAGATTTTTTTCTCCTTATCCTTAAAACTATATTATTTTGTCGAAAGCACTTTCGAGAAAACATATTGAGTTCAGTACCAGTTCCTCAAAACTAAAATCTCTAATATTTGTTGAAATTTTTTTGTTGTTATACTTTTTTATATAACATTCGCTATCAATAAGAATTGCAATTCGTTTTTAGTATATGTTTGCAAACGTTGCTACAAAACACTAAATTTAGTTTATAGGGTTTGGCATGGGGGTTTTCTGTCAATAGATACCATTTTGGTTAACCAAGATAGTAAATTTTTGTTAAATAATAATTTTTTGTATTTTTTTATCGATTTTATCAATAATATAAATTATTGCTAAACCTAAATAAAAATTGATTAAAATTTTTAACTATATTTAGTTGAATAATAGTTTAAGCCTGGTAAAGTTTTTGCCAATTTATTTTTAGTTGTACAAGTTTTCGAAATAATTTGAAATTTTAGTCATATCTATACCCCCTGTCTCGACTGAGCTTGTTTAACTCTGATATTAAATACAAAAATCTAGAACTACTTGAAAATAGTTTCTAAATTGTTATGTATTTTAGGAATTTTTGGACATTTTTTAAAACTGTAATTTATTTTTTAGTTTATCAATATTATAGCACAAAATGTATTTTCGTAAACATGAATTTAATTCGACTTTTCGTTAATACTGTAATAACTTTTTTTCGCTGAGATTTGATTGAAAAATCTCGAGTTTATTAAATAAAAATATTTTGAGTATTAATAATACAGTATCTTGCTAGAAAATGCGATCATATTTAAAAGTGTGGCACAAGAAAAGTCGATTTGCATGCGTTAATGAATTTTATTCCGTATTTAAAGCTTATGAATATATTAAACTAAAAATATATTTCTCTCAAACTATATCTTTAGGTTTCATTACAAGTGGCAAATCTACTTCGACTCTTCAAAATACCTCAGGTATGAAATGCTCGTAATTTTCATTATGTTTTCACTAAATCTTAAGCGATTGAACGCCTTTTGCTTTAATGAAAATCTCATTTTCGGTTTTTTAACTCAATTATTGTTTGGTTTAATTATGTGTTTTAATGATGAATTTGTCACTAAATTAATTTGATTACTCATTGGCCGGCTCTTCAATTATGGCAATATTTTTTTAGAGTTAAGCAAAATATTTATAATTTTTTGCTAGTTATTTTTTTAAGTACAGTTAACACAATACAAAATAGGCAAGAATACTCTTATTAAAGCAGCATGTTGGTGATGGTGTTTTAATATGATTGAATTAATACTGCTAATTTTAAATCTAATTTATAAATATTTTTGTTAAATTTTATATATTTAAAATTAAACAGAATTTAAGCAATGTAAATTTGGCTTTTAAAACTTATTTATTACTATTGTCTAAAATACTTTAAGCTATAAAAAGAATTTATTTTTTTGTTTGAATTTGTTTTGCGTTAACTATATATTAAAGAGAATACATAAAACAGTTAATACGTGTCTATAAAAAGAGTCGACAAAAACTGTATTAAATTAATTATGAATTTCTTGATTACTCTACTAAACATAAAAATAAGTTAGTTCATTAATTTAGAAAATAGATTGTTCATTAAAATTTGCTATTTTGACCAGATCAATATAAAAAATACTGTAATTGCAATTTTATTAGTATTGAGTTTTAGCAATTGAATGACCTCGTTCATTTTAATTATTGATTTCGTGTAATAATTAAATTCATAATAGTTTTTGATCCGTTTTCCAATACAAGTTATCATTTTATATTAAACTTCAATAATTAATCTTTGATGCGGCATTTAATGATTAAAATATTTTATTTGAAATTGTACCATGTATGTTTAAGCAATTCAATTATTAAAAGTTAATTAATTACAATGAATTAAAAATTTAATAACTCTAATAAATATTAATCAAATTCATTAATTTATTTTTCAACTCAACAATTGTAGTTAATTTTTAAAATATTTAGCTTTAATAGTAATAATAATAATAATAATCAAGTTACAATTTTAACATGAAAAAAATATTAGTATAATTTAGGAGATAATGGACTGCATATTAAACTAGATATGACATACATTTGATTAATTACATTAAGAAACAAATTGAATAAAAATATATTCAATAATTTACATATTGCGTAAAATATCGCTATATTTTCGCATTACTTAATAGAAGAAAAACTTCTTATATATCGGGTTTTGTATGAAAGAGCAAAGAATAAGACATTAGATATAATATAGAATTTTAACTCTTAATGTAGTTATTGTTGAAGAAATAATTTGCCACAAATGATAGGATCAGACATTGAGTGAAATATAACTTATTTATTGTATCCTTACATATGACACGAGTTTTTATTCGAATACATAGAATGTATTGAATTGAGTGTAGATTCCATTCAATAGTTATTTACTTGAAACCCAATTCTGGTCAGAAATGATAAAAACAGAACTAATCTCTTTTGTACTGAACGGGACATACATTTCCAATATTAAGAATATGACGAAAGTCTTTGAAGAAATAGATATCTGTATTAATGATACTCAGCCGACAGGACAAGAGAACTCTAGAATTTTATTATTTGTTGTCTCTATTGTTATGAACCAAACTTAACAAACAGGGAATGACATCCAATTAAGTTTAATGATGTTAATAATGCCATTGTTAAAGCCCTTAATTTATTGAACAAATATAATACACACACAACAGGAAAAACATTGAGAATTACAGTACGAATCAACTTAAATGAAAAGAGCACTTGAAAATTGATGTGATATACTGTATTGTACTGTATTGTACTGTACTTGCTACAGTTGTAACTTTGCTACATGCTACTGTACCGTATAGTAATATATATGTTTTCAATCAAAATTACTTTTTTTTTGTTCTATTTATTCAAAACCAATGTTTGTTTTGCTAACTCGAAAACCCGATGTTTACTCCAATTAATCGAAAAAACTGTTTCGATGAGAATTTTTGCCTATTTGTCAAATAATATAGAGACAACTGATCGAAAAATCCAAAACCACTACTGAATTTGGTTTCGGTTGATGAGACAATAGATTGTTCGGTCGTTAATAAGACTAAATTTAATCTATATTAATACGAAATTGTTTTTTGAAACAATTGCTGCATTTTGTCATAATCTCATTAAAATTACTGTAAAACACATTATAATAAATCAAATGAATTATTATAAATATACTATACTTTAAATCTATTATTACAACATTCGGTTCATTATAATAAAGTATTAATATTTTTTAAAAGAATTTCTCAGTCAACCATGCACAATTGACTAGAGTTTAATGAAATTTATTTCAGAAAATGAGAAGGGGGGATCAGGCAAAAATTCCCCCTGATTTTAAAATTTTGGATTTATTCCCCCCCCCCCCACCATTTGGTACCAGAAAAAGTACCCCCCTTGAAGGCGGCCAGCAAATTTTTTAGATTTTTTGCCCAAAATTAGGAAATCTTCCCTAAATTGGTGCTAAATATAGTTTAAATCCAGTTAATTTAACTAAGTTTAGTTTAAATCCAGTTAAATTAGAAAAATTTTATCATAAATATATAGGGTTTTAAGCGTTTTTGGAAAAATTCCCTTCTTGATCCCTCTCTAGGTTTTTGGCCAAAAATTTGAGAAAAACCCCTCCCCTGATTCCCCCTGGATTGGCCGACCTTCTCAATCTCTGAATATATTTATTGCTTAAGCTTTTTTTTATTGATTTTGTCCGGGCTGGAATAAATAAAAATAATTATGCCATAATTTTTTTAGATTGTTTTTTTTATATAAATTATATTTGTGATGACCAGAATGGAAGAGGTTTATATATAAAAGTAAATTGGTATTTTTTTCTAACCCATATGAAATATACATAATCCAGATATAGTCAAATCTATTTTCAATAAATATATTTTCCGTAATAATAGTCATTTGTGTTTTGAATCGTCTCTCAAATGCAATACAAATATTAACAGAATTTTTTTTCTAGCTCTTCTTTTACTGAACTTTCTATACCTTGATCACCCCATGGCTTAAATAATAAATTAGAAATTCTTTTTTCACACATATTTCCTATAAATATTTAATTCGTATTTTTATTGCAGTTCTAAGCGTTAAGATCTGCAAAACTTTTTTAGAGATGCACCTGGGTCGAGATTGGCACTTGCCACAATTGTTGTCGAGCAAAACTAGATTGATTATTTATTTTTTGAAAATTGCAAATAGTCAATTTTTGTGATTGATTTTAAACAAATATTTACTATGTTTGTTTTAGAGTTGAGACTTTTAAACTTGATAAAAATGATTAATTTTTGGGATTTATCTGTTATCGATTGTTTTTGATTGATAATATTTAGTATGTTTTTCTTAATTTAGCTTATATTTACTCTTGCTAGTTTTGATGGACTTGCAATTAGTGATGTTTGTATTGTTGGGATTGAGATTTGAAACTATTGATTGCAAGTCAGAAGAGGTCTCGACAATGAAGTGCATCCCTATATCTAGAGCTAAATTCTAATATTAATAATATTTAGTTGAGTAGCCATTAGATGGTTGTAAACAGTGCTAACTGTTAGAGCATTAGACCAAAACTTTTGGTATTAACTGGTATTAGAGAATAGAATTGGTAGTAAATCATGAAATCAAAATGAAAGCCGAAAAATGATATAATAACTTATGTTCTGAGAAACGCATTAATGGAATAGAAAATTTGTATTAGATACAATTCGGATACTCGCCAACCAATATGTTCTAATACTCTATACAGAATATTATTTATTTATTTAGGCAACAACACTCACCGCTACTATTATTAATGCTATTAAGCTTGCAGCTTTTTCACTGAAATTTTAATTAAACAAATATTTGCTTCATTATATAATAATTTAGTAAAAGTTTTAATTGATTTTAAATATTTATTAATTTAATATTGTTTTTACACAATTATTATTGAAATATTCGAAGTTATGATTTTTAAATAAATATTTTTTTAATCAATTTAAAACATTATTTACAAACAAAAATATTGAAATATTGGATGTTTTAGAAATATAAAATCTTTTCTAACACTACATCAAAAACAGATTAAATTGAAATCGATTTTTACCGATAAATCATTGGATAAACGGAGAAAAAAGTATTTGAAAAATAATTTCCAAATAAAACTCAATTATTCATTCACGGCATACACCAAATGGGTTTGAACTCTGGTTTTATTCGACTAGTTAAGAGCTTTAAACATGCAAAAATATTTCATAAATTACCAAAAATTTACAGTTATTTTGAAGTTTTATCATTAGTTTTGGAAAAAAATATTCTCAAATACTATCTGAGAAATTTATCAATGATTTATAGATTGAAATCTTTTTTACGATTTAATCTGTTTTTGATTTTAGACAGAGAAGAGTGCATTACAAAAAGAAAAGATGAAAAATTTTCTAGCAAGCTCATATATTGCGACTGGTACTTACAGTTTCTGAAATTCGAAAGTACTGTTGAATTTTACAATTAAGTAAAATTTTATGACAGAGATATTTATTTATATTGTATAATTTTATTTTATTTTAATTCATTAACGCTTGTATATTTTTAATGATTAAATAAAATTTTATATTGATATTAAACTTGAAATAAGCAAACCTTGTTTCTATAAACTTTTGTTGATAAAAATTAATTTGACTTAAAACAAAAGCTTAAAATAAAGAACAAATTAAATGTCTATAAGTTTGAAATAAATTTAACAAAATTTACTAAAATATAATAAGCAAGTATTGATTACAAAAGTTTTTAAATCAAACTTTTATATTTTCTTTTAATTTTTAATTTTAAAACTTGAATATGAATATAATTCTCATTTTATCTCGAATTAAAGTTTAATAATAAGATGTACAAGCTAGAAAAATTCAACATTACTTTGGAATTTGCGAAACTGTATTTTACAGTACTGTATAAGTACTGTATATTTATGCTATAAATTCGTAAAAACCGGTAAATGTTTATTATTAGAAGCGAATCAATTCTGTTGGCAGTGTTAGTGTTTGCGAATTATTAAAGCAATTATCTATTATCTGAAGAATATTTTGTTTGTTTTTGATTTGTTTTGTTTTAGTACAGTTTGAAGTGTTGGCGAAACACAATCCGATTAATTTGTTTTCTATCGATTCAGTTAATAGTATAACAAACACCGAACCCATACCAGTGCCGACACTGCTGTTACACAATATTAGTCCAGTGCTAAGATTTATGTTGAAAAGCATTGATTGTTTTCAATTATGTTGAGTCGAACGCGATTTCGAAAACAGTTAAATGATTTACGAAAATTTCGTCTTAACTCCGAATCAATTTTCTTAAGCATTCGATAGTTTTGTCCGCATTTTCCGATTTAGTCTCAATTTATTTTTTGACTTCACAGCTGTTTCGCTAAACAGTTGTTAAACTAAAGAATTATTTCTTATTTGTGTTTGAATTAAATGAAAAATTTTACTTGTTTAATTCGATTTGATGTTTCGAAATAGCTTGTACAGTTATTTTTCTCATTTTAATTAGTGTTTGCAATAAGTTAACCAATCGACTGTAACTTGATTGATTAAAGCGCACTGAACTTTGACCTTTATCTCTACTTCATCTTTTAATACTAAAACATTTCCAACTAGCATGCAAGCTTTTGTTTGGATTAAAATATTAAAAAAGTTATTTTTATAAAAGTATTGACAAAATTTTATGAAAAATCAATAATAGTGTCAGAAATAGAGATGTAATAAAATGCTTATTTATATCATTTTTATTCGATTTAATTTTGTTTTATTTTTGTTAATTTTGAAAGATTTACGAAAGTATAAAATCTAATTTGAATTTCGCCTTTTAAACACGTTTCAGTCATTTCAATTTGAACTTAATTTGGCCTCTCTACTAATTTCTTAGCCTGGGTGCTTAATACTAAAGTCTTTAGTTGTGAAAAATTGCCTTGAAAAGATTAGTAAAGATTATGATGTCGAGCACTAATCTTTAGAATTAAAGTATTTTTTGTATTGCAATACATAAGAAAATATTGAGTAAATGCAGGAATAATTGGATTTATGTCGAAATTGCATTTGTATTGCCGAACTGTACGTAAATGCAAATCTTGTAATCATTTAAAGAGGCAATGGATTTGTAGAGGCGTTCGACTGAACACTATTTAATTGCGTTTAAGTGTTTTGTTATAAGACTTGAGCTTTAGTAGCAGTTGTGCTAAACATAAGAACAATTAAAATAACAAATTGTTTGCAATTAACTCGATTTCAGGTCAGTTATGCGTCGACCGGAACATCGCTCAGCGATAAGACGAGATACGACTTCTTCGCCCGAACTGTTCCGCCCGACACCTACCAGGCTCTGGCACTCGTCGATCTGGTCCAGTCGTTTAACTGGTCGTACGTCAGTTTAGTCACCTCTGAGGGACAGTATGGCGACTCCGGTATGAATGCGTTCGCCAAAGAGGCCAAAAAGAGGAATATTTGTATTGCAATGAATGAAAAGGTTCCGCAAAACGCGGACAACAATTACTTCAATACTATACTAATAAACCTGAAAACGAAGCCCAACGCCAAAGGAGTGGTTCTGTTCCTGCGCGCAGAGGACAGTCGAGGTCTTCTCGAGGCGGCCAAAGCGGCCAATCAGACCAATTACTTCTCATTCATTGCATCGGACGGTTGGGGCACTCAGGAGAAGCTGGTGGAGGGGGTCGAGGAGGAGGCGGAGGGCGCGATAACAGTGGAGCTGCAGTCGAGAGAGATCGAGGAGTTTGACTTCTATATCGGTAATCTCAGCGCTTACCACAACCGCAACCCCTGGTTCCAGGAGTACTGGCAAGACACATTCTCGTGCAAACTGCCCCAATACAGCCACAACCACCAGACCGACAGCTCCGACAACAACTCACTCCCGATCTGTTCGCCAAACCTGCGAATCGATAAGTCTATGGGCTATCGCCAGGAGTCAAAAGTCCAGTTCGTCGTCGACGCCGTCTATGCCTTCGCTCACGCATTACATAACGCATGGCTTGACGTGTGCTCCGGCACTGAGAACTACTGCCCAGCACTCAAGGAGTTGGACGGACAGAGTTTTTACAAACATTATTTGCTTAATGTCTCGTTCAGAGGTATTGCAATTTATTTATTAATATTGATATTATCGTATGTCTGATGTCTGGTCTGAGTATAGCGCGAATGCATTCGAAACAAAAACCGATACAAAAAATCGCAATAAATCTGTTTATTTGGAAGAGAATGCATACAAAAACACACATTACTGTACTTAACAAAATACATACAGTTCTGCTGCATACTACTAAGTACCAGTACATACTGTACAATACAGTACAACATATTAAATAGCATTTCATATCTATTCAGATTTGCTACTTTGATAAAAAGCAAACTCTGGCTTATATTCCAATATATATTAATATAAGCGGCAAATGTGCTAAACAATGGTTTTTGAATTAATGTTTCACTCTTTAACCGGAATGCTATGAACAATAATTAATAGTATCTTAATGTACAGTATGTACGGAAGAGTTGTCTCAACAGAAATAAATTGATTTTTTTTGTCACTAACATGGCCGAATATTTTTTGCCAGTCACACTTAAGAAGATTATTTTTTAGTATATATCGATATTTTTTCTTTTATCTCAAATTAATTATTTAGTTATATATTAAAATAAAACTTAAGTATTATATAAACAGCACTAACTAATCCACTTAAGGTTTATTTTAAAATTACTAAATATTTAATTCGAGATAAAAAGAGAAGACTTTAAAGATGTATCAAAACATTAGCTTTGAATCGGATTCTTTACACTACTCTAAAAAATGCACAATTTCTCTCTCTATCCCCTCCCTCCCTCCCTGCTCTCTCTATCTCTTTCTCTCCTGCTCTCTCTCTCTCTTCTCTCTCTTCTGCTCTCTCTCTCTTCCTCCCCTGCTCTCTCTCCTGCTTTCTTTTTCTCCTGCTCTCTCTCTCTCTCTCTTCCCTCCCTCCCCCTGCTCTCTCTTTTTTTCTCTCTCTCTCTCCTGCTTTCTCTCTCGTATTACGCAATTGGAGAGAGAACTGATTGGTTGGTTCGTTAGGACTGCAAACATAAATTGATTGTTTGAGTAAATATCGAGAACTGGTTTACGTCTAAAACTGCTTTCGTTTCCATTCAGTTCTCTATTCAGTGAAATACATCACTCATTACTCACTTCATTCACAGTCTTTCTATTCATTTATTCGTTATTATTGTTTGACGTCTTGTATCAACTCTTGATCGCTATGTTTGTCAATCTATTGTTTAGTCAACGAATAGATACTTTAAACAACTACTCCATCAACAAAATGTATCATTTGTCCAATTTTTCAAAATTGAAACATTTTATTGTTGAATGTATTCTGCAATACGTTAAAGCAGAATAAATATTTAAAAAAAACTTTAAATTATATTTTTTTATTTACAATATGTTATCGAATAAGTGACCGAATTATTTAAAATCACGTCATAAATGTGATACTCAATTGAGAACATAAACTGATTTTCAAATATATTTATAACAAATATTTTTGACAACTGACCCAGACTAAACGGAATCTATTTTTATCAATACAGTTAGATATTAGTTTTAAGCTTAATTTTAAATTTAGTAAATAATTTACTTAAAAATAATTGAATAATAAGACAAACAATGTTTTCAAAAATTTTATGAAGTTTATAATATCAATTTTAACTAGATTGAAATTGATAACTTATTAATCTCGGCATTAATTATCAAAAACTAGAAACTTGTGTTTTTAATTTAGATTAATTATTTTTAAATACCATTTTTATTACAAAAGAATAATTATAAAAATTAATTTAATGACCGCAACTAATAAAGAAATTATATTGTCTAACTAGTTTAATTATGAACTTTTTATTAGTTACGGTCATTAAATTAATTCAAATTAATGTTTATTATTATAATTTAAATTTATTTTATTTAAATTAATAATATGACAAATGTTTATAATTTTAGAGTTTTCGGATTAATTTTAGAATTAATTTATTATTTTGAATAGATAATCCTAGTTTAAACAAAATTTTAACATCTTAATTATATAAATTATATTTTGCTCCTGAAATAACTCTTCACTGCACGACTTGAGAGTAAAGTTAGACAAAAACTTGTTTTCAATTCTTAAACTATTTTATAATACAAACAAATAATAGAATGGTCAAAGGTATAAACAAAATATTCCCTGACTAAAATAATTTGACAAATATTTCTCTGGGTTTTGAGCCGGAAAATGCTAAAAAAGCAACCGGCAAATTATTTCAGTTTTTTCCTAAATTGGGACTAAACTTAGTTAAATTATAGTATATTGCACAAAAACTTGCATCAAATATTATTCTATTTATCTTCAAATATCTTTGGTTCAACTGATCCCACACCAAAACATGTATATATTTTTTAAAAGATTAACTCATGAGCTTTCTTATTACATAATTTTTGT